>PVJD01011827.1:0-43638 GCA_004026545.1 Mormoops blainvillei | reverse complement strand
TCATGTTGTCCTGCACTTTCCTTAACCCCTCTTCATTCTTTTTGAGCCTTTTTTCACTTTCTTGGTACTTCTGGGAGTTTTTTTCTGCCATATCCTCCAGCTCACTGATTCAATCTTCTGCTTCATCCCTTCTTTTGATTCCTTCTACTGTGTTCTTCAATTCAGAAATTGTATTCTTCATTTCCTCCTGGTTCTTGTTCACAATTTATGTGTCCTTTCTCATGGTGATATAGTTTTCAGTAAGTTCCTCATAGTTTCCCTGTAGTTTTTTGTAATTCTCACTGAGCTCACTGAGTTCAGTGAGCTTCCTTATAACCATTGTTTTGAACTCAATACCTGATAGTTGACTTGCTTCTGTTTCATTTAGTAGTCTTTCTGAGGATTCCTCCTTTTCTTTCAGTTTGGGGTGGTTTCTTTGTCTTCCCATATTTTGTCTGCTGGAGTAAAACCACAAAGCCCAGGAAACAAATCCATGACCACAGAAATCACACCCTCTTGCAATCCAACTATGAACGGCAAATGAACCAGTGTTAATAAGTCTGTAAAGAGATTAAGACTATTATAAGAAAGGAGAGAAATAGACCATAGTACTCACTCTAGTGACTTAATATGCACCAACTTGATAGACAAAAAAATGAGTGCTAAAATGCTATGTAGTAAAGAAAATATCCAAAATCATGGAGACCACAGTGGATTTTGTCTCTGTAGCCTCTAGTATCTACTGCTGTTTTTTCCTTTCTGGATCCACCTCTACTGAAGTCAGATGTTGACCCTGTCTGACCTTAGGCAGCCTGTTCGAGGCTTCCTGGGATCTACTGTCTGTAGCTATCTCCTTCAGTTGTTAATCTAGTCACTCTGTGCTCAGCAGTCAGGCTAAAGTACCATATGGTGGGGGCTAAATCTGTCCTGGGGTTGGGGCTAATGTTTCCCCCCATGCTGCTCCTGCTCAGAGGGGAATGGCCTGGTGAGCTCAATGGCTGCTGCCTTTTGGGGGACAATTCAGCACCAGGATCCAGGAGGCTACTCTCTCAGTTTTCTCCCTAAAGCCTCCATCCCCTGTCTCTCCTCAGGTGTCTCTAGTCCATCCTTTGCAGGGATGTACTGTCTGTGGCTGCCACTCTGCACTCAGCAGTCAGGCTTAAGCACCACAGGGCCAGGGCGGAGTCCCTGCTGGGGGCGGGGCTATTGTTTCCTCTCAGGTTGCTGCCACTCAGGGGTGTGGTCTGCCTGAGCAAGATGGCAGCTGCCATGTGGGCAATGACTCAGCACTGAGATCCCGGTGGCTACTCTCTCAGTTCTCTCCCCAAAACCTCTGTCCCCAGTTTCTCCTCAGGCATCTCCAGCCCACTCTGCCCCCAACTCTGCTGGAGCCCAGGGTAAGTGGCTGTGAATGAAAATTTATGTGTTGACCCCGTAATCAGCTCTTTCAGCCTCTAGCTGCCTATCTCTGGTAGAGAGTGATCCTGCCACTTTTCGCAGCTAGCTGTTATCTGTGTACTTTTTGGGCTCTGGTGCTGTAGGCTGGGGATCTCCGCTTATGGTTTAGACCTCACTCTTCTCAGGGGGATCCAACTGGCTGCTGCCTGTGGTTGCCCAACCAGCATTCTCTCGTCTCTGCCGCACTCCTTACCAGTCAGGCTGTGCCGAACTGATTCTTCTGTCTGTCCAAGGTTATAAAGCTTCCCTCTCACTATTGTTCAGTTGTTTGTTCTGAGTGCTTTCTCCCCAATTTAGTTGTAATTCCAGATTGGTCCTGGGAGGAGTTCAGTGTGACTTCCATTCACTCCTCTACCATATTGATTCTCCCCCGTGTGTGTTAAAATATTTTGACTTCATTCTGAGAGTAATAGGAAGCTATCAGAGTTCTTTAAGTAGGAAAATTAAATGATCTAACTTAATTTCTAAAGGATGGCCCTGACTGCTCTTGGGGAATGAATCATATCAGGGCAATAATATAAGTAGGAACACCTGTTAGGAGGCTACTGTGGCAATCTAGGCAAGAGAAATGATTGGAGTAGAGTGTTAGGACTGAATAAGGAAGGAAGTAGATATATTGGGGATATTTTTTCAAGGAAGAATTAATAGAAAAATTTGATGTATTTGGTGAAGAGCTGTAGGAAAAGAAGAGAATCAGTGATTAATCCCTTGTTTTGGTTTGAGTTCCTGGATGGATAGTGATGACATTTCTTGTGATGGGAATGACTGAAGGAGGAACAGGTATTATGTGTGTATATGGTGAGGGGGAGATAAAGATTTCTGCTTATGACACATTAAGTTTGAGATGCCTATTGAATACACGAGTGTGAGATAAATTAAGTAGTTGGATATACAAGTCTGGAGTTCAGGAATACAGTTAAAAAATGGGACTTAATCTCATATAGATGACCTGTGTAAAGCCATGGGACTGGATAAAATTTTCTATGCACAGAGTGTGGATGGAAAAGAGAGGTGTCGAACCCTGTAGTATACCAACATTTTTATATGGAACAGGGGAAGAGAAACCTGTAAGGACAAATGAGGAGAGGCCACTGATGTAAGAAGACAACCGGGTGAATATGGTGCCAAGCAAATAAGAAAGAATGTGCTTTAAGAAGGAAAGAGTGATCAACTAGATTGAATGCCTCCCAGTGCTTGAATATGATGAGGCAGAGAGTTTTCACCCATTAGTAATATAGATGCCATTGGTGGCCTTGACGAGAGTAGTTTGAGTGGAATTTTAATTTTTAATTCCAATTGCAGTGATTGAGTTTAGAAACAGAGATAAGGCAATGGAGACAGTGACTGTGGACAATACTTTGAAGAACTTTTTCTATGGTAAAAAGCAGAGAATTTGGACAGTAATAAGAAGGGAGCATAGGGTCATGAGCAGGTTGTTTTTTTCTTGTTTATGTGCTGATATGAATGACACACTAGAGCAGGGTAAGTTGGTGAGCCAGAAGAGAGTGATATCAGTTTGCAGAAGATCCTGAACTGGAAAAAACTCAAGGACTTAAGAGAGGCCATAGCGGAGTCCTTTAGTATTTCATTACATTTAACCTTTACCAATATTCCTTTCATTTTTCTACTTCCCTTACTTAGACACCTCTGATTTTTTAAAAGACTTTATTTATTTACTTTTAGACAGAGAGGAAGGGAGGGAGAAGAGAGGGAGAGAAACATCAATGTATGGTCACCTCTCATTCATCCCCCCAACATTGAGTACCTGGCCCACAACCCAGGCATGTGCCCTGACCAGGAATTGAACTGGTGATCCCCTGGTTTGCAGACCAGTGCTCAATCCACTGAGCCACACCAGCCAGGGTGGCACCTCTGATTTTTATCATAAAGAGTAGGGAGTGCTGCTCCATAATGACTACTAAATCTGTGGTGTAATCACTGTCTTTGATTTGCTCAACCAACATTTTACTACTACCAGTTTTACAAAGCTGGTTCTTTTGGGGTAAACATTGTTATTTGTGAACTTGTAAGATGGCATGCTAGATCAGAAACAGGCACTATGGATAGAGATTCATGATATCTGGTCTGTATAATTTTCTACATGTTTGCCTCTCATTTAAGTTTTATATATTTCATAGCTTAAAAAAGAGATAATCATCTAGATCATAATAATATTATAGTTACCATTTATTGGTTGCTTACCATCTGCCAAGTACTACACTAGGCAGGGTGTGTGTATATATATAAAATATTATAAGCCCTGTATATTATATATATATTTGTGTGTGTGTGTGTGTGTAGTATATTTTAGGTACATACAGGAATGTATAGATTATGACTTATATATTGATCTGTTGAGTCCTTACAACAAACTTATTAAGTTGGTACTATCATTATCCTCATATTAAAAATTAGGAACCTAGGACATGGAAATATTAAGTACCTTACAGTGTGTCATATATCAAGGAAGCTTATGCCCAGGTCTGTTTCACTATGAAATTTATACACTTAATCAGTGGAACATATTGCTTGATTTATTTTAAGGGACTGACTGAACCCAGAACACTCATGATAATTCCAACCCTTTACTAAATCTGTAAAATGCAAATTTGATCAGACCATGGTTGAAGTTTGGTATGTGCTATCTCCCCATGGATTATTTTGATGGGCTCCCACCCAACAAAGCCAGTATGTATTAGAGCTGGTATGCTAGAAAGCCTCAAGGACTTCTAACATTTCTTTAGATTTTCATATAATTTTGGAAGGATCACCTTATACATTTTTTATGTGCCCCAGGCATGAAACAGCTCTGGCCACCAACCCAGGCATCAAGCTAAGATGAACAAAGGACTGTACGTCTGCCTTGCCCCGACTGATATAAGAGCCAATCAGATGTCTCTTTGCCCATTGTCAGAGCATTACCTTATACTTTAACACAGATAACATCATCAAAGTTCTGTAGAAAATCTGGTCTTTTAAGTTGTCTCCTAAGGTCCAGGAAGGTGAAGAACTGACCCCAGCTTAATTTGACTTGTTTTGGGCTTTGAATCAGTCCTTAAGGCAAACCCTTAGCTGGCATTTCTTTGGTTCTCTGGACCCATGTTTTTTTAAGAGAAAATACACTCTGGTTTTATACCACCGAGACCTCTATTATGACATTTCTATTGCCACCTCCTGTAATGGGGCAGCCCTTTCTCAACTAGGTAACTAGTTGAACATCACCAGCAGCTAGAGGACAAAATCCTTTTTAATAGCAGAGCAGGCTGTTCACATAGGGTATGGACCGGTAAGTGGCCCACTCATTTCTTACACTGAAAGGCTGTTGCCTACAATGCAACCAGACCTGAGCTACATAGCTGGGCAGAGTGTCTAAGCCTCTGTCATATTGGGAGGGCTGATGAGGCAAACGCTTGGTGCAGAGAAAACAAAGAGAGTAGTCCAGATAGTGAGTGAGTAAGGTATACATCATCTCCAGAGTTTAGAGTAATGCTATGGCTCTGGAAGAAAGGAAGATTAGGCAAGGAGGTGAGAATGAGGGAATAGAAGTTGAGGGCAAATACCGAGCAATGAATATCACTTTTTGCTCATCATTAGACCTTAGAGTGACCTCTGGGTAAGTCTGAATAATGGTGGGACAGTTATGGAGCTGGGATTCTCTGATGTTTCTATTCTCTTTCTTTTGCATTGGTTGGATAAATCCTTGGTCACCAGGGTCTGGGTGACCTTTAGTCCCATTCTCCCAGGCTTAAGAGTCTCTGGGAAGACCAAATAGAACATTCACATGCAAGCTTCATAATATAAATCAAATAGGGAAAAATCCATTTTGGTGTGGTTATTGTGTCAACTCTTATTATTTCAGTTCAGCATGGCCACATATATAAGTCTCTTTTAAGGGACCAGAAAAGGGATACATGAAACAACATTTCTAAGAGGCATGGTCACTTGCTTCTATTAATAATTACTACTTGCAAAGCCTGGAAGTGCTTAAGATGTTCATATTTTTTGAACGATTGACTGGCTCCTTTATTTATACATATAAGAAAAAAAGCCAAGTGGGGAGAGGAAATCATCTGTTGCTGCAGAAACGCAAAAGTCACATTTTTGGCACTGTTCCCTGGCTGATGTCATTTTGGGGAATGTGCTAAAGGCCACGATTTTCCAGAGGGAGCAGATATATATATATATTTTCATAGCAGGCTGTTTGTGGGCACTTATTGCCCCCTCTGAAGTCAGGCCCAAATCAAGCCAGTTTTTTTTTTTCTGCCTTGTTTGGTGGTACCAGGTCAAGCCCGCTTTGAAGCATGAGTCCAAAATCTTTACTGGTCCCTTTTCCCAACCACTCCCTGCTCCCTCGTATACCTTCTGAATCTTCTCTTTAAGGGCCACTCAGCTGCTTGGCCTTTTCACAAGCCGCTGGGAAGGTTGGTTTTTCCCTGCTGTGTGGAAGCACTAAGGGCTGCCAGGGGTGTGTGTGTGTATAAGGGCCCTCCCTGAGCTGTCTCCTGAGGTAGACCACAGTACACTGTGGGTTGGGGCTTGGACTCAGATGTTCTCATTCCCTCTTACTTCCTAAATGGGCCCAACACTTAATAGGCTACAGACCCTACTGCCATCTGGTAGTAGTCCTATACCTACCCTCCATTCCCTTGTCCATCTTGATCTTCATGACCCTATATAGAACTGCCCAGAAACCCTTTATAAACCACTGGTCATGGTACACAGGACTTTACTTGGGTCCATATAGCATAAAAGAAAGAGATCTTTGCATCATGAAATTTACTGAGGGCCACATATCGTTGGGCCAGGTCTCTCACTATTTCCCCCACCCCTTAGCACATAGGCAGACATTTGAACTTCAGGATCATTCCCACCTCCATGCCTTTACTTTATTGAACACCTGTTTCACCATGTGCCTTGCACCAAACTGGCTCACTGTCATTACTGGCTCACTTTTGCACCTTCATCTGGTTTAGACCTCTCTCCTTAGTTTTTAATGCCATCTAACACTTGACTACAACTTTCATCTCCTATTCCCCAACACACATTCTTTACCGTATTTATAGCCATTTATTCATTTCATAAGTAAAATACTAATTGGGAATGATTAGTACATCAGCGAAGGCATTTGTATAAAGCACAGTGATGGACCAAAAGAGGCTGTGATCAGCTCTGCTTTGGAGAGTCAGAGAAGGCCCCACAAAGGAGATGATGCTTAAAGCGGTGTCTCTATGGTTCAGAAGGAGTCCAGCAGGAACACATGGCTCAGTGAGAAGGACAGTTTTCCAGACATTGACAGGGCCCTGGTCCTTCTCTTGGGAGTAGTGGCTAGAGCTTTTCTCACAGTCTCATTACCCTTGTATTCTGCTGTAAGTGTCCTGAAGCCAACTACATCAAGAGGTCAAGCTCAGAGAAAGGAGCTCAGTGTAGAATCGTATCTTATACAGTATCAACAGAAGGAGATAGTTCCTAGACAATTCATTTATTTTACTGATGAGGAATCTGAAACCCTAAGAGGCACAGGGACCTACCCAAGGCCACACAACTAGTTGGTGACAGAAGTAGAACTAGAGGCAGGACTCCTGGACTCTTATTACCAGGGCTCTTTCTACAATGTTGCTTTATGGCCTTAACACCTCCCAGCTGCCTGTTTGATAAGCTCCTGTGAGAACTCCCATCAGCCTCAGTGCACTCAGCGATGGTCTCTTCGAAGTCTGGGCAGTGATGTTTGTTGTCACTGGTTCCCTATGCAACTTTAGGAAAATTAAATTCCTTCTCTGGGCCAATTTTTAGTTTCCCCATCTTAAAGTGAGTGAGGGTTAACTAATTAAAAAAAAAATATCTAGGCCTTACTGAGAAGGGCACACAGCTGGTAGTTTGTACAGGAGCTTCTCTTTTTTGACTATATGCTGGAATGGAGTACAGGAATCTGAATGGGTCTGATTCAAAGTGGAGAAAAAACAGTGGAGACAGACCCTGAAGGCTTTTTACCAGAGTGGAAACATACATATTCCAAGTGTAAAGTTCTTATTTTTAATGTGCTAAAACTGATACACATGATGGGAGTAGGAGAAGTTCTTACAGAATGTTAGTGAGGATCCGAACCTGGAACCCAGGTCTTCTGACTCCAAGTCCAGTACTTTCCACCAGCCTATACTACCTCATTGAGCTGGTTGTGTCCCATCTAGGGCAATTACAAAAAAAACCAAAAACAAACCCTAATAGCCAAATTGCAAGGTGGACCAAAGTGTTTGCAACTGGATATTATGTGAAGGGAGAGATTCCAGAGGCTTGAGGGTCTGGGAGGGTACACTTGCCTCCTCGAACTCCATTTGGGGATGTTGGAGATTTCCTTGGGCCTGAGCCCCAACATGTATGAGGGCTCAGGGCCTGGTTATCCCCACTTTCCTCCCTTCTGATTGCTTCCTATTCATAGTCTCTCCACTCCTCTCCTCTCCTCTCCCCACTATATGACTAGTCCACTCTTTTCTGATCATAAACAGAGATCATCAATCTCTGGGTTAATTTATCTCCATTTTTATTACCCTTCATAGTAACTTTCAAAGGAGGAAAACCTCTCATAAACCACCTTTGCATTTGCTTTTAATTTTATGCTGCTTGAGATTAATAGATTTGGTGCTCTCCTGGAATGCTCCGGTAGAAAAAAAGAGAGTTAAAGTCTAGCTTCCTCCTTTTTGGAAAAGGACTTGGCCTATATGATATAGGCAATGTCTCATTGCTATACTTACCAATACCTTTTGTTCTTTGGGTTGGTTCAAGTGGTCTGTAAAGCACTGGCGCTTCTCTCTTGTGGGCGGAGCAGGTGCTCTTCTTGAAAGATGGGAGAGATCAGGAGTTTAGTTTTGGACATGTTGAACTTGAGAGGTCTATTCAATATCTGAATGGAGAAATTAAATAGGCAATTGGGCTTATGAGTGTATAATTTGAGAAACAGTTGTGGTTGGAGACATAATTTGGGAGTTGCCAGCAAGCAGATGATGTTTTAAGCCATCAAAATTGATGAAATAAATTAGGGAGTAATTGTAGATAGAAAATAGAATTCCATGAAAGTTCTCAGGCAACAGTTTATCAAGGAGCTGGGAAGCCCTTGGAACTCATCCCTAGGGAGAAGCACCTTTGTTTTTTTTTTCTCAGATTTGATTTCTAAGTGTGACACAGTAAAGTGATGCCACCGGTTCATTTTATACCTTGGGTAAATCACCCACATGTTCTGGATCCCAGTTTTGTCATCTATACAATGAGAGGGTGGGATGAGATGATGTGATGTTCTAGAATGATTTATCATTTCTATTAATGGAATCAACAAAGGCCTGCTAATATGTGCTTCCTGTTTGGATAACAAGAATGCGAAGGCACTTGGTAAAGTGACAAGCTTTATGCAAAAAACAAAAACAAACAAACAAAAAAAACCTGACATGGAGGATTCCAACATGGCTACAGAGTAGGTGGAAGCTACACTCAACTTCCCTGTGCCAAACTGGATTTACAGCTAAATTATAGAGCAAGCATCCTGAATAACCAACTGAAGGACAGCTGAACTGAAGTATTATAACCAAGGAGTTACATAAGAAGCCACATAAAGGCTGATAAGAAGGGCAAAGATGAGGGAAGGGCTGACTCCTGCATCCATGTGTGGTGGCTGAGAAGCTGGAGGGATATCTCAGGCTGTGAAACTCCCTTCCCCCAAGAGCGAGGAGTCTCAGTACCATACAAGGATCTCCAACCCAGAGCTCCAGAGATGGGAGGAGGAGCCTGCATACCATCTGGTGGTGAAAGTCAGTGGGAATTCAGTCCATCTGGGAGAGAAGAGAGTTTTCTAGAGGCCCAGATGCCACCTTCCCAGGGTCAAGCACTCCTATTGTTACAGCACCAGCCTGGGAAGTGTACTACCCAGTTCTCCAACTACTGGCAACACTACTCTGCCATGCTAGGGTCATGCAGGGGGTTCTGCTGGCTGTATCCAGCCGGGACCTTAGGGGCACTCTCTTTCTTTTTCTGGAAAAGCTCTTGGCAGAGAGTCAGACATTGATTGAACTATGTAGCTTTAGAAAGGGGACAATTCTTCCCCACTTTGAGCACACAGCTGGTGTCCCCCAACCTGGTAACTCACTTCACCTGCCCTTCCAGTCCCTGTGACCCCACTTTTCTGAGTTCAGTTCAGTCTCTCAGGGGGATCAGAGTGCCACACAAAGCTGGAACTTTTGGTGTATGTTTCTGGGGAGGGTTTTCTCCAGTAATCAGACAGGCAGGTGCTGGGTTGTGTGGCTACATCATGAGAGTACCACTCTTATCTCACCATTCTTCCAACAAGAGATTTATTTGACCTGTCATTCTCGCAGCTGGGGGCCCTGCCTGCTGAGGTCACTCTCATGGCAGGGATCTGAGGGCTTCTCAGAGCTGGGATCTTTGGTGCACACAACCCTCAGAGGCTATTGCAGGGGAAGGAAAAGAAGTGCCCACTTCCATTCTACAGGCTTGCCAGCACCAGCCTCCCTGGGAGACTGTATTGGCCCACCCAAGTACCGGTAGCCCTGCCCCACTGAGCTCAGCTCCATAGGGGAAAAGGAGTGCTGCTTGGAGCTGGGACATTCGGAGGACTGTCTCCCTGAAAGGCTTTTACCTGGGCCTGGAATGAAGTGCCTGCTCCCCTCCTGTAGCTTGACCAGCACCACTCTCAATGAGAATTTCTTTTGATCTCTCCTCCTGAGCCCTGGTGGCTCCTTCATGCTGAGCTTGCTCCTTCAGAGGGGTGGCTGGCTGCACCCAACCTGAACCTGCAACATGCTGCTTCTGGGGGAGATAGACTTGGATGCTCTGGGAGATACCGAGTGGTTTGGCTCTGGAGTGGGGGCCACTTTCCCCTCACTCAGTGCCTGACCACATGACCCTCAAATAGGGAACCCACTAGCCTTGTCCTTCTGACCCCAGTCATGCCACCATAGCAAGCTTGTGACCTGTGGAAGGGTCTGTGGGTCATGACCAGCCTGGGCGTGCTCTACAGTCTTTCTTCAGAAGGCTCTGGAGGAAGACCAGGCAACCCAGAGGGAGGAAGAGTAGCAAAGAGGTGGAGGTGAACCTCAGGAAACCTCCAACCTTTTATGCACTGTCCCCAGCTCTAAGCTAGAGGAAGTCAATCCTTATTCACAGATTGGCCCCCCTCTCATACAGCAAGGCCTAGTAAACAAACCCACAAACAGTGAATATTGTGCTAGCTCCAGACAGGTAGCTCAAGTCTGGTTATACACAATGTCTGACACTGACCTGTACATGAACTCCACCTAAGTTGACACAGAATCAACACAACCAGTAATGGGCTTCAAACCATACCAGATCTCAACCCAACTAGCCACACAAGCAGCGCACCAAAAGGGGCATTCTGGCAGGCACCAGACCCTGATGGGAACAGTTCCACTTCAGGAGGCAGC
Source organism: Mormoops blainvillei (assembly GCA_004026545.1). Taxonomy (NCBI): domain Eukaryota; kingdom Metazoa; phylum Chordata; class Mammalia; order Chiroptera; family Mormoopidae; genus Mormoops; species Mormoops blainvillei. Next base: position 32,758 of record PVJD01011827.1, on the reverse strand, counting down.
TCCTGCACAGTGACTCTTACATGGTGATTGAAGTTTATCCTTACAGTTGGCCAGCCTGAAGGGTTAATTCCACCCATGAAAGGGTCAACAACATTCAATGTTCAAGTACAACAGGAGGGTGCACATAACCCACAAAAAACATTCTGGGAGTACTGAGCCCAGGTGATCTGAAAGATAGCACCACTGAGCCCAACACCTACATCATAAAGACACCTACATCATAAAGCCATCATAACAACTTTGGGAGACATAGAAGATTTACCTAATAAACAAAAAAAAATGGGGAGACAAAGAAAAATACCCCAAATGAAATAAAAATTTAAAACCACAATGTGAACCCTGGCTGCTGTGGCTCAGGTGGTTAGAGTGTCATCCCATAATCGAAAGGTTGCAGGTTTGATTTGTGGTCAGGGCACATATCTAGGTTGCTTGTTCAATCCCTGGTCCAGGTATGTAACATTCTTAGTCCAGGAACGTGTAGGAGGCAACCAATCAATGTTCCTCTCTCACATTGATGTTCCTTTCTCTCCTCAAGAGCAATGAACATATGTCCTCAGGTGAGGATAAAAAGAATAAACCACAATGTGATATCACTTCACACATGTGAGAATGGCTTTCACCAGAAAATCACTAGTGCACTTACTAGTGGGAATGCAGGCTGGTGTAGCCACTGTGGAAAGCAGTATGGAGTAACCTCAAAAATTAAAAAATAGATCTGCCTTATGACCAAGTAATTCCACTTCTGGAAATATATCAGAAGAAACCTGAAACAGTAGTTAGAAAGAATATATGCACCTCTTTGTTCATAGCAGTGTTATTTACAATAGCCAAGATTTGGAAGCATCCCAAGTGTCCATCAGTGCGTGAGTGGATAAAAAAAAATCTGTGGTGCATTTATGCAATGCAGAAGGGATTAACAGGAAATACTCATATTGATGAAAAGCAAGAACCTATGACCAAGACTACTCTACACAGCAAAGCTATCATTTAAAATTGAAGGTAAAATAAAGAGCTTCCCAGACAGAAAAAGCTAAAAGAGTTCATTACCACCAAACCAAGATTGCAAGAAATTTTAAAGGGCCTGCTTTAAAAAGAAGAAAAAACATTTATGAATGACACATGGACATGAACAATGGAGAGGGGATTGACTGTGGGCTAGAAGATGTGCTGAGAGGAAGGGGGCAAAAGGGAAAAAACTGGGACAACTGTTATAGAATGAACAAGAGAAAAGAAGAAAAAAGAAATATATATATAGAAAGGAGCATACCTATAAAGAATAAAATGGCAATAAATAAGTACTTACTAATAATAACCTTAAATGTAAATGGTTTAAATGTTCCAATCAAAAGACACAGGTTAGCTGAGTGGATAGGAAAACATGACCCATACGTATGCTGTTCACAAGAGACCCACCTCAGAACAAAAAACACACACAGACTAAAAGTGAAAGGATAGAAAAAATATTCCATGCAAATGGAAATGAAAAAAAAATGGTGTAGCAGTACTCATATCAGACAAAATACACTTCAACATAAAGGCTATAATAAGAGACAAAGAAATTCACTACATTAATACCAAAGAGATCGATCCAACAAGAGTATGTAGCCCTCGTAAACATATATGCATCATATATGCATATATTGGAGCAACTACATACATAAAGAAAGTCAGGGTGGACATTAAAGGAAAGATTGACAGTAATATAGACATAGAGGAATTTAATACCCCTATGTCATGAATGGATAGATATTTCAGATAAAAAAATCAACAAGACAAAAATGTAAATGACACACTGGATTGGATGGATTTAATTGATATTTACAAAACATTTCATCTCAAATCAGCAGAATATATATTCTTCTCAAGTGCACATGGAATATTCCCAAAGATAAACCACATGTTAGGATGCAAAATAAGTCTTAATAAATTCAAAAGATTGAAATTATATCAAACATTGTCTCTGACCACAACATGAAACTAGAAATCAATTACAATAAAAAGCTGAAAAACCTTCAAACACAGTGAGACTAAATAATGAGTTATTAAAGAATGAATGGGTTGACAGTGAAATCAAGGAAGAAATCAAAATTTACCTGGAGACAAATGAAAATGAACATATAACCCAAAATATGTGGGAACACAGCAAAAGCAGTCCTGAGACAGAAGTTCATGGCATTACAGGCCTATCTCAAGAAATAAGAATAATCTAAAAAATATCTAACCCTACACTTAAAAGAACTATAAAAATAACAACAAAAAGAATTCAGAGAAAGCGGATGGAAAGATATAATAAAGATTAAAGTAGAAATAGATAAATTCTGTACAGAAATTATCCAGTCATGTAATATGAAAGATAGAGACATTTATTGAAGAAGATACAAGATACAAGAAACACTGTACATAGGACAAGGATGCCTCAGCCCCCTTCAAAGTAGGCACCTTGGGACCTCACACAGTTCTCCCAACTGCAACACGATGTTCCATCTGCTCTGGTAGCAGAAGCCATGAAATGAATTTTGTCATGACACATTTCATGCCAAGTTCCTGCATCAAAATCTCAAACACAGTAGACTTTGGAATCCCGAGATCAGCTTCTAGTTCTTGCACTGTTAGTCGCTGATCTTTGTTGATTGCAGTGTGTACACATTCAGTGTTTTCAGGTGTTTTGCTTGCTGTAGGCCTTCCAGAATGTGGATCACTTTCAACAGATTCTCGACCATCTTTGAAGTGTTTGTGCCACACTTTATTTGCACTGCACTCATTGCATCATCTCCAAAAGCCTTCTGAATCATCTGAATAGTTTCCATGGAGGAATATTCAAGTGTAATGCAAAATTTGATGCATATTTGTTGCTCTATTCACTCAGTCATTTTGAATGCGATAGCCACACAGTACACATGCTCACTCAACAGTGTCTACCGCCCCCACTGACTAGTACAGTGAAGTCATCATTGTTCACGCATGCACATTCTAGTCTGCTCTCCTTGGCTACCGGGTTACATTGATGTTGCACAAACCATTCTCATTATATTAACAGTGGCTGGACTTTTTCTGGACAGACCTCTTAAATGACATACCAAAAAACCCCCACAAAAAAACAAAATACCAATGAAACCAAGAGCTAGTTCTTTGAAAAGATAAACAGAATTGACAACCTTTAGCCAGACTCATCAAGGAAATAAGAGAGATGAACCAAATAAATAAAATCATAAATGAAAGAGAAGTAACAACCAACACCACAAAAATAAAAAGGATTGTAAGAGAATAGTATCAACAAATATATGACAACAAATTGCACAACCTGATTTAAATGGATAAATTCCTAGAAATGTATGTACAGTCTTCCAAAACTGAGTAAGGAAGAATCTGAGAATCTGAATAGACAGATTATAACTAATGAAATTGAAGCAGTAAAACAAAACTCCCTGGAAACAAAGTCCTGGAGTAGATGGCTTCGCAGGCAAATTTTACCAAACTTTCAAATAAGAACTAACACCTGTCCTCAAACCATTCCAAAAAATGGAAGAGGAGGGAAGACTCCCAAGCTCATTTTATGAGGCCAGTGTTATTCTAATTCCAAAACCAGATAAAGATGCTATGAAGAAAGAAAAATGTAGACCAATTTCCCTGATGATCATCCTGAAACCCTCAACAAAGTATTAGCAAACCAGATCCACAAATACATTAGAATGTTCATATACCATAATCAAGTAGGATTTATTCCAAGGATGCAAGGTTTGTACAATATTCACAAATCAATAAATGTGATATATCACATAAACAAAATGAAGGATAAAAACCACGTGATCATATCAACAGATGTAGAAAAAGCATTTGGAAAAATCCAGCACCCGATTATGATAAAAACTTTCAGCAAAGTGGAAATAGAGGGATCATATCTCAACATGATAAAGGGTATATATGAGAAATTCACAACCAACATCATACTCATTGGGCAAAACTAAGAGCATTTTTCTTTTCTTTTTTTGGTATATGTTATTGATTATGCTATTACAGTTGTCTCATTTTTTTCTCCCCTTTATCCCTTCCACCCTGCACCCTACCCCATTATCCCCACACCTCTTAGTCCATGCTTATGGGCTGTACATATCAGTTCTTTGACTTCTCAATTTCCTATACTATTCTCAGCCTCCCCCTGTCTATTTTTTGTTAACATTTTCCCACCACCACTTTCCCAACCCCACCTTCCCTACCTCCCTACCTCCCACCCTCAATCCTTCCCCCATCTGGCTTTGTCAATGGGTCTTTTATGCATGTTCCTTGATGACCCTTCCCCTCCTTTTCCCCTGCTACCGCCTCTCTCCTTCCCTCTGGTTACTGTAAGTTTTTGTTTTTTTTTTATTTCAGCGTTGCTGGTTATATGTTGCTTGCTTGTTTGTTTTGTTGATTAGGTTCCACGTATAGGTGAGATCATATGGTATCTGTCTTTCACTGCCTGGCTTATTTCACTTAGCATAATGCTCTCTGGTTCCATCCATGCTGTTGCGAAGGGTAGAGACTCTTTCTTTCTTTCTGTGGTGTAGTATTCCATAGTTTTTTGATCCACTCATTTACTGTTGGGCACTTAGTTTGCTTCCAACACTTGCCTATTCTAAATTGTGCTGCTATGAGCATTGGGGTGCACAGGTTCTTTTGAATTTCTGTTTCAGTGTTCTTAGGTAATACACCTAGCAGTGGAATTGCTGGGTCAAAAGGCAGGTCCTTTTTTAGTTTTTTGAGGAAAATTCCAAACTATTTTCCACAGTGGCTGCACCAGTCTGTGTTACCACCAACGATGTACTAGAGTTCCCTTTTAAGAGCATTTTATTAAGATTGGTAAAAATATAGAGATGTCTCTATACCACTAGACTGGGAACAAGACAGATGACCCTAGACTACACTTATTCAACATATGCTGGAAGTCCTAGCCACAGCAGTCAGACAAGAAGTAGAAATAAAAGGCATCCAAATTGGAAAGGAAGAAGTAAAACTCTCATTATTCGCAAATGACATGATATTGTACATAGAAAATCCTAAAGACTCCACCAAAAAACTGGATCTAATAAATGAATTTGGCAAATTAACAGGCTACAAAATTAATATTCAATAATCAGTGGCATTTTAAAAAGATTTTATTTATTTTATTTTTAGAGAGAGGGGAAGGGAGGGAGAAAGAGTGGGAGAGAAGCATCCATCTGTGGTTACCTTTCACACACCCCCTACTGAGGACCTGGGCTGGAACCCAGGCATGTGCCCCCTGAGTGGGAATCAAATGTGCAACCCTTTGGTTCGCAGGCCAGCACTCAATCCACTGAACCGCACCTGCCAGGGCAGAAATCAGTGGCATTTTTATATACCAATAATGAACTATCAGAAAGAGAAACTAAGAAACCAATCCCATTTACTATTACTAGAAAAAAAATAAGGTACCTAGTAATAAATTTAACCAAGGAGGTAGGAGATCTTTACTAGGAAAATTATAAGATACTGAAGAAAGAAAGTGAAGAAGACACAAGTAAGTGGAAGCATATACTGTGTTCATAGATTGGAAGAATTAACATCATTAAAATGTTCATACTACTGAAAACAATCTGTAAATTCAACACAATTCATATTAAAACACCAATGGCATACCTCACAGATCTAGAACAAATATTCCAAAAATTTATATGGTACCACAAAAGACCCTGAGTAGCCTCAACAATCTTGAGAAAGAAGAACAAAGTTGGAGGAACCACACTACATGATAGCAAGCTATGCTACAAGGTCATTGTAATCAAAACAGCCTGGTATTGGCACAAGGACAGCCATATAGATCAATGGAACATAACAGAGAGCATAGGAATAAACCCATGTCTTTATAGTTGATGAATATTTGACAAATATTTGGCAAGAGCATACAGAGGAGTAAAGGCAGTCTCTTCAATAAATGGTTTTGGGAAAATTAGACAGGTACGTGCAAAAAAATTAAACTAGACCACCAACTTACACCGTACACTAGAATAAACCCAAAATGCATAAAAGACTTAAATGTAAGTCATGAAACCATAAAAATCCTAGAAGAAAACATAAGCAGTAAAAGCTTAAATATCTCTTTGAGCAATATTTTTGCTGATATATGTCCTGGGGCAAGGGAAACAAAGGAAAAAAAAAACAAATGGTCTACATCAAACTAAAAAATTTTGCACAGCAAAAGAAACCATCAACAAAATGAAAAAGATATGAGAGAGTGAGAGAACATATTTGCCAATGATACATTAGAGAAGGGTTTAATCTCCAAAATACATAAAGAACTTACACAACTCAACACCGGGAAGAAAAACAACCCAATTTAATATTGGACAAAAGACCTGACTAGACAATTCTCCAAAGAGGACATAGAGATGGGCAACAGACATATGAAAAATGCTAAATGTCACTAATCATCAGAGAAATGGAAATTAAAATGACAATGAGGTATCACCTCACCCCTGCCAGAATGGCTATCACCAATAAATCAACAAACAACAAGTGCTGGTGAAGATGTGGAGAAAAGGGAACCCTAGTGTGCTGTAGGTGGGAATGCAGACTGGTGCAGCCACTGTGGAAAACACTGTGGAGTTACATCCAAAAATTAAAAATGGAACTGCCTTTTGACCCAGTGATCCCACTTCTGGGAATATATCCTAAGAATCCCAGAACACTAATTTGAAAGAATATATGCACCCCTATGTTCATAGCAGTGTTATTTACAATAGGCAAGATTTAAAAGCGGCCCAAGTGCTCATCAGTAGGTGAGTGGATAAGAAAGCTTTCATACACTTACATAGTGGAATACTACTCAGCCATAATAAAGAAGGGCTGTTGTGACAGCATGGATAGACCTGGAGATTATTAAGCTAAGCGAAATAAACCAGTAGGTGAAAGACAGATACCATATAATTTTACTGATATGTGGAATCTAATGAACAAAATATGCTGATGCACAAAATAGAAACAGAGGCATGGATACATGGAACAGACTTTGAGCTGTCATAGTGGAAGGGGTTGAGGGGCTAGATGAAAGAAGCTGAAGAGACTAAGCAAATAAATAAATAAATGTAACACATAGACACAGACAACAGTGTTGTGATAGCCAGAGGGAAAGTGGGTGGTGGTAGTGGTAGGTTGGCCAAGGGGGAATAAATGGGGACAGCAAGAGACTTTGCTTTGGTTGATGAGTATATGATGTAGTGTGTGGATGGTGTGTTGTTGAGTTGTACAGCTGAAAGAAGTATGGTTTTATTAACCAATGTCGCCCCAATAAATTCAATAAAAATAATAACTGACATTGGTATGGTTATGTCCCCTTTTATTTGTGAGATGTTGATGTGTAAAGACCATTGACCTGGGGAGTCAGCACACCTAGGTTTCTCTTTTAGCTCTGGTTCAGTCATTCTGTGATCTTGAATATGGCCCTTTAATTCTGGTCCTCAGATTTCTCATCTCTACAATGAGGGGTTTTGTTTTCTTCTGGTTATTTTCATTAGTTTTGAAGGTGAACAAAGTCACTTAAAGATGAAAGAAAGAATTTTAGCTTTTTTGAGAAAGCAGATTGAGTAGGCACTGAGGCTCAGGTCACCTCAGAGGCATTCCTTGAGCCATTTCGAGGACTCCAGGACACCAAGGAAGGAGCTCCCAAGGCCTTTCCAATTCTGACGTTCTGTAATTCAAGGGTTCCCTTGGCATCGGTATAAAGTCCAGAGCTCAGCAAACTGTTCTGCAAAGGGTTAGATAGTATTTTAGGCTTTGCAAGCCACTATGGTCTCTGTTGTTTCCTCTTCTTCATATCTTCCTCCACCTCCTCTGCCTCTCTCCTTCTTTTATTCCTCCTACTTCTTCTTCCCAACTTAAAGTGTAAAAAGATATTCTTAGCTCATGGACAGTACAAAAACAGGCCATGGACAAAATCCAACTTGTGGGCCATAGGTTTCTGACCCCTGGAAAATCTACAGTATGACCCTAGCACTTAGCTCCTGCATATGTAACCAAGTGTGTAGATTATCCTCCATCCCCAGTAAGACCTGCATACAGCGTGCAGTTTCCAGACTGCTCTTGGTTGGACCTGAGAAGAGCAGCAGAAGGTACAGGTCACAGGTGGAACCTGAAGCTCAGGCCCATCTGGGGCCCTGCTTAAAGAAAACCAGTTCCCCCTCCTTCACAATCCCCTTGTCTGAGCTGGGCCATTCCATGTGCACACAGCCTCAGGGAAGGCATAGCTAGTAACAGTGGCCCAAGCTGGCTCAAGGCCAAGAAGAGTGACTATTTGTTGCAGACACAGCTGGGACAGGGTCGGGGTAAAGGGGATCATCCAAACATCAGAGTCCAGGCAGAGAGGAGGAGAGGCCTAATTGGGATCAGATGTCTCTGCAGAGCAATAACACTGCCACCTGGTTATGAGCATCTTAGCTTTGCAGAACCCAAAGGGCTTTTCCAGACAGCATTTACTTCATCTTCACTGTACCCTTGGGACAGAGAAAAGAAGGGGAGGAGTTTTAGCTGTGGAAATAAAGAAAGAGCCCTGGTTTAGGAAGCAGGAGCTTGGTCACTTACTTGTGAGGTAACCTTGGACAAGTCTCTTCCTCACTCTGTGTCTATTTTCCTAATTTGTAAAGTGGTGGGATCGAATCAGAATGATGGTTCTCAAAGTGTGATCCCTGGACCAGTGGCGACAGTATCACCCGAGAACTTGTTAGAAATGCCAGTTCTCAGGCTTCATATCAGACCTAACGAATCAGACACTTTGGGGATGTGGTCCAGAAATGTGCATTTTGTCAAGCCCTTCAGGCAAGGAGAACCAAGGCCTTCCTACCTTGGATCCTTTGATTGATTGAGATAATGGATAGAAAAATACATTTTAATTCCTTTCTGCACATTTCAGGAATAATGATGGTGACAATAATAATGATGAGAACAATGATGCTCCTGAGGGCTTTTCGTCCCCCAATCAGGACCCTGTTACCCCAACCCCTCATCCCCTATGGAGTTTTTCTCAAGGTCTGTAAGAGAGAGAGATGCCCTCGGGAGTTTCTACACTCTGTAGGTTAGTTAAGGCAAGCTGTTCCAGATGGTTGACAGGGAAGAAATCACGAGATGTGTATTTTGAAGAGCTAGAGAAGAGCAGCATAGCCAGTATTAGAGATTGATGTAAAGGGAAGTTCACTGTGGACTGGGGGATTGTAGCATTGGAAAGAACTCCTAGTATTATTAGGAGTGAGGTCTTGAGGGATGGGGAGGACTTCAACACTTTCAGGGAAAGTGGGAGAACATTATAAGGGATGAATGGGAAGGAGAGGCACAAAGAGAAAAGAAACATGTCACCTCAGCTTGTTGTAGCACTAAAATTGGAAGAATCTTTATATTTTTGCAGGGTTCTGGCTGACTCCCTGGGTGCTGGTTGTAACAGCAGTCATTTCCACTTAATCCTGAAAAATATATTTAAAAAAAGCGAACATCAGTGGTATTATGTAGAGGTCCTACACACTGTTCCAGAATATAAAATTTATACTTTCATTTAGTAACGAATTGATTTTAATACAGTTGCCAAGTGATCTAAACACTCCAGACATTGTGGTTGAATAAATGACTTATATAAGGTCACCCAGGAAATTAATGCGACTGGAACTCAGTTCTTTGACTTCTAGTCCAATGCGTTTTCCTTGTAATCTGTATTTCCTCTGATGCTTCTGAAATGGAACACTTTGACCAAAATACAGAGTTTAAAAGGCATGTGGTTGAGGTACATGTGGAAGACTAGGGCAAGACTAAAGAGAACTTAAAATGCTATGCTAAAGCATTTGAATTTTCTCCTGTAAGTAATGGAATACTGCTGAAGGTTCTGGAGCTGTAGTGTGATGGCACCTGCAATTTAAGAAGGTTACTCAAATGGTTTAGTGCAGTAGTACCTGGTGGACTGGAGTGCAAGAGTACTTGGAGGAAGCAAAGCAACGAAGAAGTACCCCTAACTGTAGGTTGAAAATGCCACAGACCTGCCCCCTTTCCCATGCCATGTGTACATTTGCATTTTTAATGGAAAAAAAATGATTTAGCTGCAACCACCCCCCACTCAGCGTTTTTTCTGGGATTTCAGCCATCAGTGATGAGGATGTTTGGGAGTTGCAGGCTTCCTGGCTCTGGAACATAATGCTGTGGAGCTCTCCCTGTACTGCACTCAGATCAGCCCTTGCTAAAGCTCAGTGCTGCTCTTTGCTCTCTGATTTCATTTCGTATTCAGGTTTCTATGTACTATGAGCTAGGGACCTGGAGTTTAGGGGGGACCTTGCTTTTCCTTTCACTGCTCTCTCACAGCCCCAGGCCCAGGAAAGCTACTGGTATGTATCACTGTACCAGTTGCATCACCAGGTCAGCTCCAGACACCAGCTACAATCCTCATAGTTTAGAGCTTCTACAGCTTGCTCATACCCATTATTTCATTTGGTTCTCATAAGAGCCTTGTGAGGTGAGCAGGACTTATTAAACTTATAAATTGATGGGATGAAACTGAAGATCAGAGTAGGGGAAGTGACTTGTTATGCAGCCAGGAGTGGCACAGCCCAATTCTTCTGCCTTCCAGGCAATATTCCATTTTTCCAAATGTGCTGTTGGGGGTGTGATGGTCATTTTTATGCTACTAAAAACCTCTGAAATCTCAGAGCATACTGAAAACCCTCTAAGATCTCGGACAGGGGCCAAGCTGGGGTGTAGAGAGATACAGAAAGTCAGGAAACCAAATTTCTCTTTATTTATGGTCCAAGGTCCCTCCCTCAGTACTATGCTGTCTGCCTTGCCTGTACTGAAAAACATTCATGGGGAAATCCTTGGCTGTACCTGCTCATAGCCCTGTATCCTCCCCCTGTCTGATGCCAGTGATATTCTCGGTGAGAATGTGTCACTTTTGCCTGCAGATTGCCATTTTTTTCCTTTTTGCCACTCTCTCTCCTCATCATAGGTCACTGGAACAGCCAAGGGGCTCCCCGTCACTGGGCTGTCCCAACTGGTAAAGCTCACAACCTCAGATCTTCCTTGGGTGATACAAAAAGCCAATCATTGACTGAGAGACCAGGTCACCACTACACATACACAGCCTCTAAAATATGGATGGTACAAGGTCTTTGGCTGAAGCTGCTTTGGCCAGACCTTTCCAGGACTCTAACTGGGTCCTCAATGTGAGCCAAAGGCAACACCAACCAGAGTAGCATCAGCCCAGCTTTCAGAGTTCATACAATGTCATGCTGTCTAGATTTTCATCATGAATGTTCCCGAGACTCAAACGCAAAGGGAATTGGATTGATTTCAACTGGAAAATATTCCTGCCATCTCAATGTTCTCTGGAATAACCTGCTTGCAGCTGTCATGGGGCGGCCCCCTTTCTGTAGTGCGTGGCTTTTCCAAGGCTCAAGCTCCAGGGATCTGGAGGGGAAAAGGAGGAGGGGACCACATTCTGTACCCCCCCTCTAAGCCTGGCTAGTGCTTGCATTTTTGAGGTCTGAAATTGGGTCTCTGGGGTTGGAGTCAGGGGTGAGGTAGAGGTTTTATGGAACAGGCCCCTGCTGGGTGGATCCCTGCTTGCAGCTGGTTGCATTTCTTTAACTGACTGGCTTCCAACAGGAAGAAGTCATCTTCTGATGGAGAAGCATGTTCTCTTGGATAGAAACTCTAACTGGCTGGGGAACAGGAGACGTGGGTTTTGGTCCTGGCTCTGCCATCAACTTGCATTGTGGCATTATGCAAGTCAGTCTTCACCTCTCTGTGTCTCAGCTTCTTCCATTTAAAGTGGAGCTACTAATCTGTGCTGCTCACATATGTAGAGTAAGAACATAATATGGGGGCCATTGAAGAATGTGCTAAATGGAAAGGAATGAATACTAGGAATTTATTTTGATCTCTTCTAGACCCAGGGAATTAAAGTAGTTGCCCTTCTTTCCTTTCCCCCCATCTCATGATGTTAGTAGAATGGCAGGGTATGGGAAAGTTCCCAAGGATTTAGACAGTTATATAGCAAAGGGAAGAATGGTGGTACAAACAGTAGCATAATTTGATACAAAAGTGGGGGTACCCTATGTTCTTATCAAGGAGCTGTTGACAACCAGCTGGAACAAAGTCCTGTGATAATGGGGAACAAGATATTGAGATCAGGGGTGACACATGGGGTTCCAGAAAGGTGGAGAGCCAAAGACAAATTTTATTGGTTTTTACTATTACGCCCTGGACTGGTGTTAGTGCTACTTCAGAAACTGCCTTCATTGGCTCCTGGATTGTCAGACCCTTGGTTTAGCTTTTGTATCTGCAAGCCTCTTATACCCTTTGGATCAGGATGGTACTTGGGCTGCATATGTGTATACCTGGGAGTGAGTATCAGAGACTACAGAGAATAAACAGCCTCTGCCCTGGCATCAGAGCTCACTTTGGTTTTACCTATGCTCTAGTGCTCCTACCTCTGACTTACGGACCTCCTAAGATGTAGATATGTGCTGTCCAATATGGTAGCCACTAACCAGATTAATAGCCCTGCATTGCTCAGGACAAGGCCTGGATGAAAGTATGGATGATTTGGAGGCCGCCCAGCTCTACTACAAGGCCTTAGGGCTCATAACACCCTGAAAGGAGAGTAAGAACTTGTCACTTACTCTCCTTACTTACAAGGGCATTGTATATGGAGCATTTTTTTAAAAAGAAAATAAAATTTGGGAAAGTCTGATTGGACTAGGCATCTTACCACCTGTTGATCCCACACTTGTGTTGTCAGTGAGCCTAAACCCATGGGTTATCCTCAGGCCTCCTGTTTCATAGCCCCTTGTACTCTGGAAAGAACATTCACAGTCCTTATTTAATTTGAGTCTCTCTAATATGGTAGAGGCAAGTACACCAGCAGTTATTATATCCATTTGTCACACAAAGAAACTGATTTGGCTCAGCAAAGTACAGTGATGGCCAAGGGCCTCTAGTTATTAAGTGATAGTGCCAGGCTGAGAATGGAAAAAATCCCGGGCAGCATTCTTGGCTCCTTTCTTTCTATTTCCAGGCAACTATAAAATCTGGATAATTTTCTTCCTTATTTCATTCTAGACCAGTTCATTTTTCTCCATCATCATTATCACTGTAGCTCGAGTCCTCCAGTCCGTCTTCTACATCGCAGTTACAGTGGTCTTTTCAATGTGTTAAGCTGACCATGACACTCTCCTGTATAAAATCCTCTCCAGTGGCTCTTAGGATAAAGAGCAAGCTCTTGAATTTGGCCTACATAACTCTGTATGGTCCATATGGCGTAACTCTCCACTATCTCAATCTCTTCCCACTCTTTCCTTGCATTCTGTTCTTCAAGCACTTTACAGTTATTCAGGTCTTTGATGATTATGGCTTCAGTTTATGCATATGCTATTCCCTTTGCCTGCCATACCTCATTCTCCAACTTGTCTTCACTTGTTAACCTCCTACTCATTCTTCAAGTCCTATCTCCAACATTGCCTTCTCTGGGAACCTTCTCCTAATCTCCATCCACACTCAGGATGAGTAAACTTTGTCTTCTCTGAACTCCAGTGCCTTCCAGGACTTGCTCGTTAATATGGCTGTTATTTTTCTATATTATAATCATCTGTTTACTTGTCTTTCTCTTCAGGTAAACTGCGAATACCGTAAGATTAAGAACCATTTCAATTTTAACTCTCCACCATGTCCCCAGCTTGTAGCACAGGGCCTGTATGCTTATAGATTTTTGGATGTTTACAGATATTGCATAATTAATTGAATAAATAAATGGAAGAATGAATAATGAATCCCAGGTAATCCACCATGCAACCTAGTGTTCTTTCTACTTGGAAGCAGCATATCTGAATACAAAGACAGTCATTTAACTTTCAGATTAGCATTTTCAGTGAATATTTAGGACATATTTACTATTCATAGGAACTTAATCTCAGAGGAAGGGGCCTGGCATCTACTGTATGCCAGGACAATGCTAAATAATCTACATTCAATGCATTCATTCATTCACTCATTTCTTCATCAATTATATTTCAAGTATACTCTATGACAGTAGAAACTATTATTATCCTCATGTTATTGAATCATAAACTAAAGATCAGAGAGGCTAAATCACTTGCCTAAGACCACACAGCTATTAAGTGGTGGAGGTGTGATTTGAACCTAACTCTGATGACTCTAGAACGTATGTACTTTATTGCAATGACCCAGACCATGGTTGCTTGAAGACGGGAAGTACTTCTCTATCTTTTACATTACAATTGTATGGTATACAAGAGTACATTAACCCTTTAAAATAATAATATTATAAATGGCTCATTATGTCGATAGAGTTGACCCTTAAACAACATGGGTTTGAACTGCATGGGTCCACTTATATCAGATTTTTTCAATATCCCTGGATTTTACACCCATGGAATCAATCAACCAGCTGCGGATTGAAAACAATATTTTTAATCCATGGTTGGAATGTGCTAATGCATAAGGGCAACTGAATGCATGGCTCTGTGCTATTTTATATAAAGGTCTTGAATATCCACAGATTTTGGTGTCCACAGGGGTCCTGAGACCAATCCCCTACAGATACTGAAGGACTATTCTAGTTAAGTTTTGAGGCAGTCAAAAGTTATATGTAGATTTTTGACTGCATGTGGGTCAGCACCCCAACCTCCACATTGTTCGAGGGTCAACTGTAGTTTTTCAGGGGCTGATAGATTTTAAGAATGAGAGACATTTCTCTACACTGCCTCATGTTAGTCCTCTTCTCAAGATAGCTGAAATAGACATCTATAATGGAGGCCAGTGCAGCAAAAAGGTAGTGTGATCAAAATACTGATTTTGAACCCTATCAGTGAGGCAGCTATAGAGGATAGGTTGGGGCTCCCTTCCTCAGAACATAGTTGTGAGGCTCAGACTGAGGTTTTGTGTCAGTATAATAATGCTTCTCAACTGTGTAAGGCATTGCAGTTAACAGATAATTTTTACCTTTACTGTATTTGAAACTTAGAACTTCCCTATTCAACAGACAAGGAAACAGTCTCAAAGATACGATGTTACTTGTTGAAGGTCACATGGAGGTTTCCCAACTTACAGGTTCCCCAACTCTGAACAACACTACACATATGGAAGTATTTAATTTTACTGTGCTTATAATAATTTTCTGGGGAAAGAGGCTGTTTCATATATATATATAATATTAGGGTACAGGTAGTAAAACTATCTGGCTGTAGACTGCAGTAAACTATGCGTGAGCTTTTTACTTCCTTTGCTTTGTGAGATATAGCCTGCTGGTTGTTCGATACTCGTTCTCTCCTCTTCTTCTGTGGTACTAAAAATTTACGTGCACAAAAGTTTCCCAGATAAAGACTATATTTCTAAGCCTCCCTTGCAGCTAGGCGTGACCATATGACTAGGTTCTGCCTAGCGGAACTGATGTAAACAGCTCCAGGTTGTGTCTTTTACTTCCTCTATTTCTTCTTTCTCCTGACTAGAACCTGGGTGTGATATTAAGATCTAGGGCAGCTATCTTAGGCAATGAATTGGAAGCTGCATGTTGAAATGGCAGAGCAACAAGATGAGAATATTGATTCTCAACACTATCAAGCCACCCCACTATTTACTGATTCAATAAATGTTGGTGACTAATATGTTTGTGTGTGTGTGTGTGTGTATCTATCACTGTTCTAGATACTGAGAATAGAGTGATGAACAAATAGTAACCTCTTCCATCATAAAGCTTACATTGTGGTTGGTGGGAGGGATAGGAAAACAAGATCAATAAGTAAAACATATAGTATATTTGATGGTATTAAATGCTGAGGAGAAAAGTAACACAGGGATGAAGAATTGGTTATGCATGTGAGCATTATAATTTTAGATAGGGATTGAGAATCAGAATGACATGATAAGAGCAGAAAAAATAGAGGATATAAAGGATAAGGGAGAGGCAGGAAAAAAACTCCTGGGTTTAGAGCCTGGCAAAATGGTGATTCACAGAGCAAAGATAGGTAGAATAACTTGGCTGTTTCACATGAGGCCTCCCAGCATGGAAACAGTTCTTAAAATGTATTCAAGGTGAAAAAATGATTTAAGACCCCAAATGATGCTTTTGAGCTGTGGGCACATATGGACCCATAGGTACAAATGATGATCATCTAAGTGAATCTGCAAACCTATATAAATCAAGGAAGCTTCATTATAGCGGAAAAGGCATGGAGCAGAGACTTAGGAAATGTGGGTGTAGGCTACCTCTACTGTGAACTCAGTTTGTGACTGGGCAGTTTTCCTCCCTCTGGGCCCCAGTGCCCTCGTGTATGAATGAAGATACTTCATTGGATAGAGGAGTGGCTTTCAAACTCTGCTCTGTGGTATTCCACAGATGTGGAGAGCCCTTTCAGGGCCTATTGGAATGAACATGGAGGGCAGAAAAACAGCCAGGGTAATGGTTACTTCTCTGCTTCTAACAGTTAATCTGTGGCCTAGATAGTATCTCAGGTGCGTGCTAGCTCAGGCACTCTGCTTGCCTGACAATAGCACTGGGAACCTTTGTTCACCCCTCCTTATTGCTTATAAGGATTTGGGAAGGCTTCCTGAGTTATATGGATGTCAACAGAGTTGAGAATGGAGCAAAGGAAAAGGGACTAGAGGTCCAAGAAGGCATTATGGAGGAAAGGAGACATATTTATACCTACCCCAGGCTGCATTCCTATTAGTGATTTATGTTTCTTCATTCAAAAGTGTTCACTTGCATGTCTCCATGGTTCTTCAGGGAAGGGTGATATGTTTGATGTAGTCACCAAGTCTCTTGCTTTCCCTCTCCCTCTCCCTCCAAATTGAGTCAGTTCTCTGTTCAATGCGTGTTTACTGAACACCCTGTGGATACTAGGCACTGAACCAGGGGTTTGTAGTAAAAAGATAAATATGCTATGGTCACTTACCTCTAGTAGGTGAAAGTCTAATAGGACATACAGATATTCACAGAACTTTAGAACATAATCCAGTATTGAAAAAATGGTGTGTGTGTGTATATATATATATATTCTCTTCATTTAAAAATGAGTTTGAGTGTATGCTTCAAGTATACATTGAAACCTATATAATCTTATTAACCAATGTCACCCCAATAGATTTAATTAAAAAAGAAAATCAAGGAACTTCTATATTGACAATACTACTTACTCTAGTTTTACTCTACATTTTATAAGAATGAAAGCATCTTCTATTATATTCACTCACAAATAGTTGTCCTTTTGCCCTTGTTTTTGTCCTCTGTTATCACCTATGCAGGACAGTGCTATTGTTATTTATCTTGTGAATTAGTCCATAAAGTAATAAATGATTCTATTTAGCAACTACAAAAACAATAAAAAGAATTTGATGTGGCAAATATGATAAGTTCTGCTTATGAACAAATTGTAATGAAAGCCCAGATGAGAGAAGAAATGATGTGGAGTGAATCAGCCAAATTTTTCCAAGCTGGATGATATTTAAAGATTGTATTTATTTATTTTTAGAGAGAGGGGAAGGGAGGGAGAAAGAGAGGGAGAGAAACATCAGTGTGTGGTTGCCTTTCACACACCCCCTACTGGGGACCTGGCCCGCAACCCAGGCATGTGCCCTGATGGGGGAATCGAACTGGTGACCCTTTGGTTCGCAGGCTGGCACTCAATCCTCTGAGCCACACCAGCCAAGGCTGATATTTAAATTAAAATGAGATTATGGTGAGCAGTTTTCTAGGGAATCAGGGATCGGAAGCATACTCGACAAATGGAACATCATGCAAAGATGGAGGTTGTCTGGCTTGCTTAGTGATTAGCCATTTATTCTGTGTATTTAGAGCAGGCATGGTAAATGCCTGGCATGATCATCACTATCAGCTCCTCCTGTGCCCATGGCAGAAGTTATCAATCAGACATAATGTTCTTTTCCAGGGATCCTGGATATGACTTAGAATCCTCCTAAACACAGTATTCCAAATACTACTTCCATTCAATTTGAATTGATTCATGAGATGAAATATATTTGCAATTCTTATCTGACCTGCAATGCTTTTAATGTTACAGGTTTTCAGGAAACCATAATCTCATTGGGAATCTAAGTTTTAACAAGCAACCTCTCCTCCCCCTACCATAATTCTGATGTAGTGAGTTCATGGATCTGTACTGGGTAGATACTATGCTATATTATGTTTCTAAATTTAAATTTTTCATGCACCATCAGAAATTTTAAATCAGAGGAGTGGTTTATATTTCAGAAAGCTGCGTTAGGCAATAGCATTGAATATAAACTGAAGGAAAGAAAAACTGGTGGCATGGATACTCCTTAGTATGTAACTGTAATATTTCAGGCAAGAGACGAGTGCCTAGGAGGAGAGAATAAATTGGAGAGACATTAACTGAGACAGATAATAGAAAAATAGTAAGTACCATAAGCCAATGTTTTTGGGGAATATCAAAGAGGGAAAAACAACTTTCAGGCAAAGGGCAAGGATTGGTGTATGGGGAAAGATGCATAAAGACAGCATTTGAGCCAGGCTTTGAAAGATAGATAGCACTCAGAGTTGAGAAAGGGATGGAAGGAGGCCATTTCAGACCTCTGAAGCACAAGAGCACAGGTCCAAAGAAAGAAAATCACAGGGCATGTATGAAGAACAGTAAGTAGGGTGATTTTGCAGGCTTTAGTTTGGCATTCAGATATGACTTTTTCCCCATCATTGTCCCTGCTCTTAGATGGCTTCTCTCACAATCCAGCCTGAAAGTGCTCAGGAAACATAAATAGGTATTAATATTAACTGAAGTGTAGCTGAATGTGGAAGGCTTCTCATCTGCAAGAATATCATTTTAGCGCTGGTTCTAAGAGCCACTTCAGGGTAAAACACAGAGTTTATTTTCTAATGGGGGTGGGAAAAACAGGCCTACAGCCATGAAAAACTCCTCAGGGCATGTCCAGCATACATAATGGCAATCTCTGCAGGTCTCTGAAGTAAGTTCTTTCTATCCCTAGGCAAAAATAATTATTTGAAAAATCCTCTTTCAATTAAATTACATTATACAATAACTCAACTTTCTCACATGATATTGCATTCAAAAATATTGCCTCGCAAAGTACATTTTCTCTCTACTATAACCTCGTCAGGTATATTTATGATTGCCCTCATTGTGAGGGTAAAGAAACTAAGTTACAGAGAGGTTACGGGACTTGAACAAGTATATAGGAATATAAGACATAAAAATAAAATATATAAGGATAGAGGGCTGGTAGTTGACCAAGCCAGGTTCACGTCTGTGTCTTCTACCACCATCTTCAATTCCTAAACTTTTCCACTGCACAAGGAGATATTAAGGAATAAAAATAGCTTCAAATTTAACCCATAAATCTAACCCGTTCTTTTCAGGAGGATTAAACAAACACTTTCTGAACACCCATTCTGTTTTAGGTACTCTGCTAGGTCCATGGGATGCGGACTGAGAAAACTTAAGGAGATCATAATCTAGTGGGGAAGACAAACACATAAACAGATCTAATAAGCCAATAAGACAAACGATAATAGAAGTATGTACAAAGCACTATGAGAGTTCAGAAGAAGGGGGAACAACTGTACAGAGAGGAGTTGGCAGTTGAAAAAGGCCAAAGATGTGAGGTAACAACTGAATTCCTATGGTAGAATTGTAGACTTCAAGATGGGCCAGAGAGGCGGGTATATTTTTGGGAAATTCCTGAAAATATCTTTTTACTGCTCTGATTGGAGAGTTGGCTACATTTGTGATGGCCTTTGTTGTGCTGCTGCTGTTTTGGTTAGGTTCAGTAGGGCCTAGGGTTTGTCCCAACCTGCTCTTTTTTTTTAAAACTTTATGTATTTCTATTTAAAAAGATGGGAAGGGAGGGAGAAAACAGTGAGAGAAACATCAATGTGCAAGAGAAACATCAATTGTTTGTCTCTTGCATTCCCCCAACTGGGGGCCTGGCCCAAAACCCAAAACCCAGGCCTGTGTCCTGATTGGGAATTGAACTCTCAACCTCTTGGTTTGTGGGATGATGCCCAACCCACTGAGCCACACTGGTCAGGACTGTCCCAAGAAACTATGCACTGACTTCTGCCAAGTCTGGTGCAAGGTGTTGGATGCAGGAACAGCAGACTGAGTATTGCCATTTGTAGGTTCTGCATGTCCCTGGGGCTGGAATGCGTCAGATCCATGAGCTTAGAGTTCACAGTAAGAATAGGGCATTTCAGGCACCATTTACCTGCCAGAGGAAGGAGAATTGAATTAACATTGATTAAATGATTAATGTTTCATTTCAGTTCAGATCAAAACTTGCTTATGAAACATCTAGATGCTAGGCATTTTATAATGCATCACAGTTTCACCTTACAATGGGAGAGATAATAGATAAAGAAGTAAGTGTAAATAAATAACCCAATGTGATATGCTATAGAATAAAGTTATATACAATAAGCTATGAAAAAATAGAGAAACAAATCTTATTTGGGGTTTTAGAACAAACTTCATTGGTGAATTGACATTGGGACTGGGCTCTTATGGATGAGTATACCAAGCATTGTGTTAGGTGGTTTAGGAGAAAAACTATTACTCAGATAATTTTGGTTGCGAAATAAACCAAGGAGTTATTGTTCATATTAACAGGGAAGTCTTGATTTCAAACATGGTTCAGTCATGAGTCTGCTCCTTTTATCTGTGATCCTCTTGAGTACCCTCCTCTGTATGTTGGGCTTGTCCTTCCTGCGCTGTTTTCCCTCACAGTTGCAAAAGGGAGAGCAGTGGCAACTGGGGCTTGATGCTTCTTCGTTTATACCCAGTGAGGCAGAGAACATTGTTTCTCACACCATAACACAAAAGTGAACCTTAGTGGCTCAAGATAAGTAAAATTAAGGGTTATATTACAGGAAGCATGGGAGGTCTCCTGAGAATTAGTTAAAAAACAGTTGAAGAGTTCAAATGGCTTGAAGACGGTCCCAATTTCAGCTTATGCCCCATATTTGTAAAACTCTGGCTTTTAACTTGGACATCCTTTTTCCTATGCCTCTTACGGTGTGTGTGATGATTTAGAGACAAATTTCTGGTCTTCTAGAATAGTAACCCCATTTTCATAGCACAAAGACACTCACTTGTCATATCAAAGCATTCTTCACAGCCTGCATATGTAATGAGGATGATGGATAAAGCTAATTATAACAAGGCAGTTGCAAATGGTGTAAGAGCACGGTCTATGAAGTCTACTGTGTCTAGATTCTTACCTCTGCTTTGCCATCACTTAGTTGGGTACCTTGGTCAAATTACTTCATCTTTTGAAGTGTCGGTTTCTTTATCTATGAAAAGGAAACAATATTAAGACCTACCCATAATGTTTGAGAATTGTATGAGATAATTCATGAAATGCGTATAACAAAGGTTCCCAAATTTGTTGGTCAGCTGTGTTCTTAGTGTGTCAGTAATTGTTTTTAAAGCACCCCTGAGCTGAAAGAAACACTTAACACTCTGTTTATTAAGTAATTGGGTGCAAAAAATTAATAGTAGTTCACACCATGTCCTACAGATGTCTCTATATTTCCCTCAAAAATTAAAAGTATCTTACAGTTCAAAACAGTCTAGTACTGGCATAAGAACAGACACATAGATCAATGGAACAGAACAGACAGCCCAGAAATAAACCCGTGTCTCTATGGTCAAAGAGGTAGAAACATAAAATGGAGTCCAAATAGCCTTTTCAACAAATGGTGTTGGGAGATCTGGACAGCTACATGCAAAAAAATGAAACTTGACCACCAACTTATACCATACTCAAAAATAAACTCAAGATGGATGAAAGCCTTAAATATTAAGGCACGACACCATAAAAGTCCTAGAGGAGAACACAGGAAGGAAAATCTCAGATATTCCGTGCAGCAATATTTTCACCGATAGGTCCCCTAGAGCAAGGGACATAAAGGAAAGAATAAACAAATGGGACTTCATCAAAATAAGAAGCTTCTGCCTGGCTAAAGAAAACATCAGCAAAATGATAAAGAAGCCAACCATATGGGGAAATATATTTCCCAATGATACCTCGGACAACGGTTTGATCTCCAAAATATATAAAGAACTCACACGACTGCACTCCAGGAAGACAAACAACCCAATTAAGAAATGGACAAAGGACCTGAACAGACCCTTCTCCAAGGAGGACATACATAGGGCCCAGAGACATAAGAAAGGATGCTCAGCATCACTAGCTCTCAGGGAGATGCCAATTAAAACCACAATGAGATACCACTTCACACCTGTCAGAATGGCCATCATAACCAAATCAGCAAACAACAAGTGCTGGCAAGGATGTGGAGAAAAGGAAACCCTGGGGTACTGTTGGTGGGAATGCGGACTGGTGCAGCCACTGTGGAAAACAGTTTGGGATTTCAACAAAAAACTAAAATGGAACTGCCTTTTGACCCGGCAATTCCATTGCTGGGATTATACCCTAAGAATCCCAAAACACAAATTCAAAGAAACTTATGCACCCCAATGTTCATAGCAGCACCATGTACAATAGCCAAGAAGTGGAAGCAACCTAAGTGCCCAGCATTAAATGGGTGGATCAAAAAACTGTGGTACATTTACACAATGTAATACTACGCAGCAGAAAGAAAGAAGGAGCTCCTACCCTACACGACAGCATGGATGGATCTGGAAAGCATTATGCTAAGTGAAATAAGCCAGGTGGTGAAAGACAGATACCATACAATCTCACCTATAAGTGGAATCTAATCAACAAAGCAAGCAAGCAAGCAAAATATAACCAGCAACATTGAAATAAAAAGCAAACTGACAGTAACCAGAGGTGAGGAGGG
Source organism: Mormoops blainvillei (assembly GCA_004026545.1). Classification (NCBI taxonomy): domain Eukaryota; kingdom Metazoa; phylum Chordata; class Mammalia; order Chiroptera; family Mormoopidae; genus Mormoops; species Mormoops blainvillei. Next base: position 9,921 of record PVJD01011827.1, on the reverse strand, counting down.
AGGGGGATAACAGGGGAAAAGGAGCGGAAGGGGCATAAAGGAACATGCATAAAGGACCCATCTACAAAGCCAAATGGGGGAAGGATTGAGGGTAGGAGGTGGGGAGAGGCTGGGCTGGGGAAAGTGGTGAAGGGAAAATGTTGACATGGGGATGATGGAATGGGGTGCAGGGCAGAGGGGATAAAGGGGAGAAAAAAATGAGACAACCATAATAGCACAATCAATAAAATATATAAAACTAAAAATATAAAAAATAAAAAGTAAAAATATCTTACAATAACCCTGTTAGTTGACTATGGTACCCTGTGGTGCCTTGGTACACAGTTTGGGAATAGAATATTGCCAGGCACATAGTTGGTGCTAAGTACATGGTATTTCTTTTATTTTCAAATGTCTGCAGTTACTAATACTAGAACCCGGATACCAAAGAGGATGCTGATTTAGTAGTGTGACTCAGATGTTGAATAACCCTGAGTAAGGATGACTCCTTTTTGTAGTAATCCCTTCTAGACCCAGGTTTCTTCTAAGTGAGTATCAACTCACCGTAGCCTAGGAGAGGATTCTGATTTCTATGTCCATAGACACAAAAACATCATTTTTGAAGCAATGGCATTTTCTATCTTTACCCCTGTTAAGATTCTCCCAATTCTCCACTCTCAGTCATCAGCCAAAAGTCACTCTTTCAGAGAGATTGCTGTATGTTCAATCAAAATACTTCTCTCTGTCTCTGCCCAACCTTTTCCACTCTCCTTTTCCTTCCTCTTCCTTCTCCTCCTCTCACCATGTCACTCTCAACCAGTGTCTGAAAACTGTCCCCTACCCCACCATGATGAAGGGAGGCTGGTTACTTAATTCAGGAAAAATGATTGGTTGAACTCTGTTTTGACTCTCAGCTTGACCTGTGAGCCAGCAAGAACAGTGGGTACTGATAGCTCATTCCTACATTTCTCCTCCCTCTCCCCTAACAGAGCAGAGGGAAAACATGACTCATCTATATGCTGGTTACAACAACCTTCAAGTTGAAAGACCCATACAGACTGAAAGTAAAGGGATGGAAAAAGATATTCTACACAAATAGAAACAAAAAGAAAGCTGGAGTAGCAATACTTATATCATACAAAATAGATACTCAAGCAAAGAATGTAAAAATAGGCAACGAAGGGCATCGAATAATTTAAAAGGGTCAATCCAATGAGAGGATATAATAATCACAAATATTTATATACCCAACATAGGATCACCTAGATATATAAAAGCAAATGTTAATGGATATAAAAGGAGAAATTCATAATAATACAATAATAGTAGAAGATTTTAATTCCCTACTGCCATCAATGGATAGATCATCCAGACAGAAAATGAGAACATAAATGTCTTAAATATCATATTATATCAAATTGACTTATTAAACATGTTTAGAACATTTTATCTAAAAACTGCAAAATATGCAGTTTTTCAAGTGCAAGTGGAACATTCTCCAGGATAGGTCACATATTACACCATAAAACAAGCCTCAATAAATTCAAGAAGATTGACACCATATCAAACATGTTTTCTGACTGCAATGGCATGAAACTAGAAATCAACTATAGGAAGAAAACTGGAATAAACACAAATACATAGAAACCAAACAACGTGTTCCTAAACAACCAATGGATCAAAGAAGAAACGAATTTAAACAGAGACACTCCAGAAGGTGGCCTATGGTACTGAAAGGCTGAGGAGAGTGGAGGTGAGGGCTATACTGAATCTCTCTGATTCTCAGCAATCGAAGCCCATGGGGGATCTTTGACATTTTTCTAGAGACTAAAGCTGACTTTAGTTCTGTTTGGTTGTTTAGATTCATGAAGGGAAATCTGATGTTTGCAGAATGAGAAGGAATGAAATAGCAGACCTGTCCATGCACTGTTGACACTGGGCCTCCTTGGTGCTGGCCAGCAGAGGTCGGGAGCGGCTGGCTGGCTTTTAGCTCCAGCCAGCAGCGTTTGCTTTGGCCGTTGGGGGAAAGAGCGCTTTGTGGAAAGCCAGCCCTCTCAGCCAAGGGCCTATTTTCGTCCTGAATCTGTTGAGTCCAGCCTGAAGGCTGGGTCCAGGATCAACAGAGGCCATGGAAAATGGGACTGGATGCTTGGAAGCCAGAATTGTGGGCTTTGTCTTCCTGACCAGGGCATTCATCCCTGAGCTCATGAAGGCAGGAATGATGGGGAGCCAGTGTCTTTGTGGCATCAAAGCCAGAAAGAACTAGCTGCCTTTTGTATTGTCATTGTAGCCAAGGGCTGGCTGGACTATATAGCTAGGCTTCACCTCTTCCCAGGCTATCCAGTTTAGGCAGGTGGATATGTAGTTAGAGCTGACATAGTTCCCAAAGTGCCCGAGGTCTCCTAACTGAAGGCCTGTCCACACAGGGGATCCACCAGATCATTGGATCAATATCCTTACCGACCAACCAGATACCATGGGAATACAGAGAGGTATTACTTAGGATGTTTTTCTTCTAGGAACACAAAGTGTTTCTGGGGAAACAGGCCATTTTCACAAAGAAATTATTTCAGTACTAGACATGGTAGAGTGAGGACTACATGGATGGCACAAAGAAGTGCTTTACAAGTTCAGAGGAGGGCAAGGGCTCCAGGAGAGATATGGTTGAGCTGGGTCCTGAAAAATTAGTAAGAATTAGATAAAGGAAGATGTGATAAAAAGTCCTCTTATGCTCCTAAGGTAGAAATCCTTTGAAACTGGCTCAACATATTTCTTTGATTTATTGTATTGATAGGATCCTGGGTTCCAACCACATTGCATTCAGACTCAGATACCTGTATTGAGATGTTTCTGAACGTGAGTGACCAGAATGACCTGAACTCAGATCACTGCAACCTGGCTAGAGCTGGAACAGAACTATGTAGGGGTGATGTCTGAAAGCATGAATCACCTTCCTCAGGACCTTCTTTTATCCTGTCACTCAACCCTATCCCAACTTGAAACCTAATATTGGTTATTCCACTGCTTTCAGGATGGCCAAACTGAGTATTTGGTATTCAAGACCTTTCACACTCTGATTCCAACCTTCTTTTACAGCTGTTCTCTCATTCTTCTTGGACTTCCAGCAATTCCACACAAGCTTATCCCCCAAATCCCATGAGAAGAGCTTTAAAGTTATTTGTGAGCTCAGAGGACTTTAGCACCAGTCCCCCCACTCCCTTTGATAATTTGGGATTCTTTGTGGGGTTTCTGAACTCCCTTTCATATCTAGCATATATTCTTACATAAGCAGAATCTTATTCAAAACTGATTTTTTGTTACTCTAGGTCAGGGATCAGCAAACTTATTCTGTAAAGTGGCAGACAGTAAATATTTTAGGCTCTGACAGCCATGTCTTTGATTTAGCTACTTAGCTCTGCTGTGGTAGGAGGAAAACAACCATAGACAATATGTAAATGAGTGAACATGGCTATATTCCAACAAAACTTTACTTATGAACTGAAATTTAAATTTCATATAATTTTTCATATGTCACAAAATATTGTTTTTCTTTAGATTGTTTTTAACCATTTAATAATGTGAAAACCATTCTTAGCTCACACTATGAAAAAATAAGCAGTGTGGTGGATATGGCCCACAAGCCCTAGTTTGCCAATCTGTGCTTTAGGACACAGAGTTTGCACTACTGGGTGGAAATTATATGGGGGGGATGAGTTTTGCTCAAAATATAAATGAAAACACAAGAATTATAGGAAAATGGAATAGATTTCCTACGAAGTTAGAACTACTCATTTTTCTTCAAATATATTTAAGCACCACTATTTAGGGATATCTAGGAGGACTCAAATGTCTTGCGGGTTCTTGTACATGATGCTTTAAGTCTGTAGGGCTGTCCTTTTGTGAGTTTTGCTTCTTCCACATACCTGTTATTTTCTACTTGCAATCTTTCTTTTAATTTGAAGGTCTGTGTGGCTATAGCCTACTCTTTCCCACTTAGCATTTGATGATACTATCTCAATTTGCTCCCCAATTTTTCATGTGCATACATGTTATTTCTCTTACAGAAACTCAGGGGTTAATGCCAAAAGGGCAAGGTTCATCAGGCAGCTGCTACTCTGTTGCCTAGCAACCATCAAGGGCAGGCAAATTATTCTAGAGGCCTTTGTGGGAAGGTGATCTGACCCAACCATTAGTGCAGAGTAAAGACCAAATGAGACAATATATGTAAATGCCCTTTATTAACTATAAAAACATAGTTTGATTTGGTCTTACAGAACACCATATTCTTTTTCACTTTACTAATAGGAACTTAAATTCGCTTCAAGAAATTTCAGGTTCTTTTGCTCCCCTCCCTTCCACAGTGGTTTGATCCTGCTTCTTAGAACAACATAGTCCACAGCAGTCTGATCCTGTCCCACAGGCTTCTAGGCCCTTTGTGTTACTGTCCTTTTTTCTTTTCATCCCTACCCCAGGGCAGTTTGATGACACCTTGTAGAAATGCATCCCTGTTCTGCTCCCTGTCCACCTCAGTGATCTGATCCTGTCTGGAGAGCATCAGCACCTTTCCCCCTTCTGTCTCACGCCAATGATTTGATTCTGCGTCATTGAGCATCAATTTCTTTTAGCTCCTCCTCCGGGGTCTACAGTGGTTTGATCCTACCTCACAGACTATTAGGTCCTTTCTGATTCCCCCTCCAGCATCACCACCACAGATGGTATGGTCCTTAGCATCAGGTCCTTTTTGTACCCCCAATTGGTCTTCTAAACAGATACATCTTGATCCCTTCAGTGACTGGTTCTTACATTAGCCATGTAAAACTGGCCCAAGTGGCTTTAAAGTGGTCAGAACTTGCTCTTGAGCAATTCAAGTATTTTCTCACAAGAAAAAATCAGTTCAGACCAGTTCAAATATATTTTTACCAGTTTAAACTAATTCTGCAGAGCTGGAGCCTGAGGTTGGTAAACCTAGGAAGATGGCTGAAGACGATGCTGATTCGGGCCAAAGCAAGGAATCAGGTACTTACAGAAGTTGAAACTGAGCTGAAAACCAGAAGTCAGATCAAGTAAGGCTGTAAAATACAGGAGCCAGGGTTGCTTGAGGGGTGGCTCAAAAGAGATTAGTTGTACCCAGACATATTTCTTGGAAGGTGACAGGCAGTTTTGAGGAGCTAATGCAGGATTTGGGGCTCTTCCTTGGTATATCTGGAAAGCAATATGGGAGCTGATCCCATTCAGCAGCCCCATGCTGCTGGAGCTGATACTGAGTTGTATGTGGCCCCAGCGATGCTTGCTTCTGCAAGCCAGCCCCTGGTGCCATTCTTTGTGTCTGGCCTCATCTCAGGTTGCAATTCTTAGAGTCCTAAACCACAAGTGAAAACCTTCCTACCCCTTTAAACTGTGGACCTCAATGTTGCTTTTTAGTTGTTTAGGGATGCTATTTAGGTAAGAAGAGGAGACTGGTAAATCTTGAAGGAAAAAGTTAATTACAATAGGTAGGACATGAAGTGATTGGCTCAGTTAATTAGAATTGAGTTGAGGACTATATCTTGCAATTTTTAAAAGAGATGTGTGCCAGTATCTAATTTCTCATTTGTGGGACAGGTTACCTGCCTTAGTTGTTGTAGGTTGAAGTAGAAATTGGCCAGTGTTGTCTGGATTCCTCCCAGGTGGTTGTCTTTCTGTGATATGTGGGGACTGCTGTGTGAAGGATAGGGACTGAAAAAAAAAAGGAGGATGAAAAATGAAATTTTTATGGACTGTAGCACTTCTAATTTGCACAAAATCTCTACATTAGGACAGGGGGCAGGCTGGCTGCTTTGATGATGAGTGACAGAATGCTGCAAGACTGAGGGTGGGGTTGGAGCTCTGGTTTGGTGCTGTGTATATCTCAATATCTTTTCTGCAGATGGATGAGGTTCAATGGCTGCTTACCTGTAATGTAAAAAGGACAGGAGTCAGAATGGCATAACAACATAGTTTCCTGGGAGAGAAATTTATCCTTTCTGTGAGAGAATTTGGCTTAGTATTCTGTAATTTCAAAGATGTCTTTTAGGAAGGTAGATTTACTTGGCCACTGTCTAATTTCTTGACAAGGGAGGATGGCAGCCATTTTGGTCAGGGCAATCAAATGGCATTTCCAAATGTTGAGGTAGAAAAGAAAATCAGAAGATTTGGAGCCAGGTAACTCAGCCTTTGAATCCTGGTTGTATCTGTTATGTGGACTTTGAGCAAATTGTGTAACCTCTCAAAGGCTTGTTTTCCTCATTTGTAAAATAAAGTTAATATCATCTGCCCTAAAAAAAACCCCAAAAAAACCAAAAAAAAAAAAAACAACCTTAGAGTTTAATGCCTTTTGGAGCAAAGTAGCTACCATTTAACATTTTTGTTTGATTTATAACTAGATTGTGTGGTAGGGATGATTTTTGTGTATGTATGGGGAAATAATACATAATTTAGCTTGATAAGGACAATTTCTTTTTAATTTTCATCAGTGTTTTCCAAAATTAAGCTATTGAACTGTTTTGAGGAGTAAAAGAGTAACTGTTCATTGAAATGCTTTATATGAAGCACAATATAAATGTGGGCAATTGTTATTTTTGTAATATGTTGATTATCATTAAAGTGACATTCAGAAAAACCACAGCATAAAATGGCTTCCAGTGTTTCAGACTCACAGATATCTCTGGTTCCAGATACAGTTCCTACTTTATCCTGGACATGTGGCCACCAGAAGACCTGAAATGTGGCATGTGGCAGCATAAACTGTGATGACCCAAGGTGGGGGGCTGGGAGATGGGGTATCTTGTCAGGGATATACATGATAGGATTGACCCAGTATAAAGAGGGTGGCATATCCCAATCTGTTCTTCAGCCACAAGATTTTGCAATTGTTTTATTGCAATGCAAGCCTGGGTTACCTCACCTGGCTTCTGACACCCTCTCTGAAAATAGCAGGATCAGGTAAAGGAGAAAGAGGAAAGGCAATGATGTGGACCTTCACGCGTGTGGAGGTCCTGATTCTGCCACTCACCGGTGAGGAAGACGGGAGCCAGGTCAGGCAGTAGAGCATGAGTTTGAAAAAATTAAACTTCAGTAAATTTGTGGCTTTAATAACCCCATTGAGGAGTTGTGTCCTGTATTCAGATTTGTGGGCTTGGAAATGTGGCCTTTTTTCATAGAGTCATTTGATGAATAGATGCAATTATGTGATGGCCACTGTGTACCCGTATTACAGCAAGGTACATGACAAAGATTTTTATTTTTATGACCTCCTGGTGAACAAGATGGAGGACACATGAGCTGGAATATTGTTCTTTTAATTACATTCTGAAATAGTTTTCTTTTTTAAAGTGCTACTGTTTATTGAGCACTTGCTATGCGCCAGGCATTGTGCTAAGTACTTTATATGCATTGATTATTCAATCCTCACATAAACCTTATGAGGTATGTGTTATTAACGCTATCATACAGATGACGGAGTTAATTAGCACAAAGGATGATAGTTATTGATTTTATGTTTTTCTGGAGCAGGAATTCTTAAGAAGTATGTGTGGGGGTATGGGCGTGAGGGCACATGCTTGGAGGGTTTATCAGGATCACCTGGATGAGGGGTTTTCCAAACCACATAGGCCTTTCCCTTTATTACAGTGCTCGCTTTTAGAAGGCCTGCCTTTCCTTGGTTATCTCTGATGATTTGTGAGCTGCTGTGATTGAAGTGAATGGGTGGTAGGAGGGCCCTTAGGTATGTTGAAGGCAGGAAAGAGATTGAGCTTCACTATTGCAAAGAGAGATCCCTGGTGGTAGGCTTTAAGATTCTTTGTCTGGCTCTGTCTTGGTTTCAACATTTCAATTGATGACTTGGATGAAGATGTAGACATGTATGCTCATCAGACATTAAGAGGGAACTGGAGTGGAAAGGCAAAATGTTTTTGATAGATGATGAAACCAGGAATCCAAGAAGAATTTACTAGATTGCAAAGATGACTCAAAAACAACAAATTAATTTGATAAGAAATGCCTAAATTTCATAAAATTAAAAAAATACGAGTGATTCTACAAGATGGATATATGTGTAATATGGCTGTGAAAAACGTTATCTTTAAAGAGGGACAAAGACAAAATAGAGGTTAAGACGAGAAGCCTGGAAGGCAGAGTGGGAAATGATTGCTGTCTTTCAGTATCTGCAGGGTTGTCAGAAGAAAAAGTCTTTTATCTGTATGATATGATCCCAAGGGACCAAATTAGGATTAATAAGTAGAAGTTATACAAGAGTTGACTGAAGATAAGATGGGCTGTGTTATGTTGATATAAAAAACATCCAAACCTGTAGAGAATTTTTATGAGTTTATATGAACCAAACTGATGACAATTGCTGGGAAACAAAATCTCAACAATTGAGAAAATATTCCAGAGAATGGTAGTTTGGCAGCTTATTTTGTTTTTTCATGAACAATGGTGTGGAGATTACCTGACGGAATTGCAGTTTATTTTATATAGTACAGTCAAAGGAGGATGAATAAGGAGGGTTACATGAAATCCGTTGGTGGTAGATTAGGGAGGTGGGAGAAGGCAAAGCAGGGCAATCTCTGAGATTAGATAGGGTACAATGAAGACACAAAATGCTTCTTTTACATGGGTGGGTATAGAATAGTTAAAAATGAACATTTATAGCATGTAGATATGGTATTTGGGCAACAAGATAACAATGGGGTTCTGTGGTCACTCTGAGGGGAGATTGTGCCCTGGGGAGTCTCTAAATAAGGTGATTACTCGGGCATTCCAAAGGTATGGTATGGTAGATGCCAAAACGCAATAGACAGGCTCAGTTAGGGTGAAGACTGACGTTTGTCAGGGAAAGTACCAACCTAGGACATGACTACCAACCATGACTCACTTTTAAGTTTTAATTTCAGACCACCATGTGGCTACTCTAGATCTCTGAGTTTGTAAGGTCACCATGTAGGCCTTCCCTGAGCTTTTCAGGTTCAACATGTGACCCCTTTTTTGTCCAGTTAGATGGAAATGAGTTCCTTATACAATAACTGGAAACCTTTCAGCAGAAGCTGGGTGAATACATGTTAGGGATTTAAGTTTTGCTACAAAACCTCAAATGCAGTCCTTTTTTTTTTCAAAATGTGTACAACATATCTTTATTGCCACTGAAGCACAAGTTGTTCTACCCTGGGGCACACCTATTAGGATCACTTTTTTTTTGGTATATTTTATGGAGTATGCTATTACAGTTGTCCATTTTTCTCCCCTTTATCCTCTCTGCCCTGCACCCCATCCCATCATCCCCAAACCTCTTAGTCCATGTCCATAGGCTGCACACACCAGTTCTTTGACTTCTTAATTTCCCACACCACTCCCAGCCTCCCCCGACCACTTCGATTTTTGTTTGTTCTTGTCAACATTTTCCCGCTACCACTACCCCAGCCCAACCCACCCCACCCACCCTCAATCCTTCCCCAATTTGGCTTTGTCAATGGGTCCTTTATGCATGATGACCCTTCCACTACCTTTCCCCTGTTATCCCCTCCCTCCTCACCTCTGGTTACTGTCAGTTTGCTTTTTATTTCAATGTTGCTGGTTATATTTTGCTTACTTGTTTGTTTTGTTGATTACATTCCACTTATAGGTGAAATCATATGGTATCTGTCTTTCACCGCCTGGCTTATTTCACTCAGCATAATGCTCTCCAGTTCCATCCATGCTGTCGCAAAGGGTAGGAGCTCCTTCTTCCTTTCTGCTGTGTAGTATTCCATTGTGTAAATGGACCACAGTTTTTTGATCCACTCATTTACTGTTTGGCACTTAGGTTGCTTCCAACATTTGGATATCGTAAATTGTCCTACTATGAACATTGGGGTGCATAGGTTCTTTTGAATTGATGTTTCAGGATTCTTAGGGTATAATCCCAGCAATGGAATTGCCGGGTCAAAA
>PVJD01011826.1:0-43593 GCA_004026545.1 Mormoops blainvillei | reverse complement strand
TGGCTCAGTGATGATGAACTCCTTTAGCTTTACCTTGTCTGGGAAGCACTTTATCTGCCCTTCCATTCTAAATGAGAGCTTTGCTGGATAGAGCAATCTAGGTTGTAAGTCCTTGCTTTTCATCACTTTGAATACTTCGTGCCTGCAGAGTTTCTCTTGAGAGATCAGCTGACAGTCTTACGGGGACTCCTTTGTAGGTAACTCTGCTTTTCTCTTGCTGCTTTTAAGATTCTCTCTTTGTCTTTAACCTTTGGCATTTTAATTAGGATGTGTCTTGGTGTGGTCCTCTTTGGGGCCAACTTGTCTGGGACTCTCCGCGCTTCCTGGACTTGTATGTCTATTTCCTTCACCAAATTAAGGAAGTTTTCTTTCATTATTTTTTCAGGTAAGTTTTCAATTTCTTGATCTTCCTCTTCTCCTCTGGCACCCCTCTGATTCCAATATCGGTATGTTTGGAGATGCCCCTGAGGCTCCTTTATACTATGCTTGTTTTTTTTTAAGTCTTGTTTCTTCTTGCTGTTCTGGTTGAATGCTTATTTCTTCGTTGTGTTCCAAATCGCTGACTTGAATCCCGGCTTCCTCCCCTTCAACTCTTGGTTCCCTGTAGATTTTCCTTTATTTCACTTAGTGTAACCTTCATTTCTTCCTTTATGTTGTTGCCATACTCAGCGAGCCTTTGAGCATCGTGATCACCAGTGTTTTGAACTCTGCATCTGATATGCTGGTTATCTCCATTTCATTTAGTTTTTTTTCTGGTGTTTTGTTTTGTTTTCTTTCATCTGGGCCATATTTCTTTGTCTCCTCTATTTGGTGGCCTCCCTGTGTTTGTTTTTAGGTATTAGGTAGAACTACCTTGACTCCCTGTCTTAGTAGTGTGTCCTAATGTAGGAAAGGTGCCTGCAAATTGTATGGGGTGGAGCCTTAGGTAACTGCCAGGATGGGGCAACCCTCTTCACTGTTTTGTGGCTCTGTGGGGAGGGAGAACTCAGAGAGGGGACAGTGCTGCTGCCTGGTTTCTGGGGGTTTTCCCGGCACTCCCCCGTTTCCAGGCACTTCAACAACTCCCCGTGTGCAACTGGCACCCTTCCAGCTGTTGCCCTGGTGCTGAATTCCAAAGTGGGTTCATGTATGTTCAAAGCCATGCAGTCCCTTTAAGCGGAGTCTCCTGAAAATCTGGTAGTTTCTTCCACCACCCCAACCCCCACTGGTTTTTACAGCCAGAAGTCATGAGGATTTATCTTCCCGGTGCCGGAACCCTGGGCTGTGTGGTCTGGCATCACTTGCTCTCAAGGTATCCACCCTGATTTTTCTCTACCACACGTGAATGTGGACCCACCTGTTCTATGAGCACCACCTCTCTGCACCACACTGCGTCTGCTCACATCTCCACCCACCTCTGTATCTGCACCCCTTCTACCCATCTGTATGAGCGTGGCTTCTTTAACCCCTTGGCTGTTGGACTTCCATACAGTTTGACTTTCTGACAGTGCTGGGTGTTACTTGTTTGGAGGTTTAGCTGTAATTCTCTCTGTGTTGCACAAGGAGGCGAAGTGTGTCTACCTACACCTCCATCTTGATCAGAAATCCTAAAATAAAAACTATCCCATTTTCTTAACCCAGGGCTCCAGCTCTAAGGTGTTTACCCTAAAAAGGTAATCACAAAAGAAAATACCTTTATCAAGGATATTAAGGGGGAGTGGTTATAATGGTAAAAAATGAAAATAATCCAGACGCCCGTCGAGGGGACCAGTTAAATTATTGTACACACCCTCAGCAGGGCGCCAGGCAGTGACTAAAACTGATGATAGAGATCTGTATTTCTGGACATGAACTATGCCCAAGATGCAGCATCAGTGGGAAGGGAGGAAAAAGGATGGGCGGAGAGGCAAAACCCAGGGTGATTTTCTCAATGGCTTTAAGGCAGTACCCAGCTGCTCCAACAGAAGCCAAAAGGCAGAGAGAGCTCCAACCTCAGCTTCCAGATTTGTGTCGCTCTCTGGCCCCCAATCCCCAGCCAAGTCACAGACTCTTTCAGATGCCTAAGTCTCTCAGTCTCTAAAAGGGGGATAAAAAAAATGCAAGGGCCACTATCATCCCCTCTGCTGTCCCCAAGGTGCACTGAGGGTTAATTAGCCAGTATTTGTGAAGTGTGATACAGTACTGAGTTATTACAGGAAATTTTCCATCAGGCTCATCAGCTCTTTAAAGTTCTTAAGCAAAACTAAAGAAGTTTTGATGAAATGCCCCAAAGGCAAGCAAGCCTGGTAATAATGAAGCAGGGGAAGAAACACCAGCGACCTCCCCCCTCTGCCCCGTCGGGGGTGAGGCAGGGCCTAGGTTTCATCAGCACTCCCTCAGGATAAAGTCAGCGCACACCTACTGCATCTGGCCTCCGCGGGGACGATTATCACACTGCAACTCACGTCCCCAGGGCTCCTTATTAGTATAATAGAAACCCTTCATGCTCACACAGAGACCAACAGAGACTGAGCCTAAAAGGAAGACACGTGTATCAGACACCCTCCCCCCGCCCCCGTCACTAAGAAGCCCATCCTCTAATGAGGGGCACAGGGGCAGATGCGCACGGCCCCCTTCTGCCGCATGTCCGCCAGTTCTGTGGGATTCTGGTGGCAGCTGTCAAGCTCTAGGGATATCTAGGGGGACACAGAGCGGCGCATAGAGGGCCGGGGCACTTGACAGCACCACACACTTCCGCCAAGGGGACAGACAGGCAAAGGTTTTGCCACTACAGGGCAGACAGGGCACGCTGAGAATCCGCAGGCATTCCCATAAATCCCGACAATGCGTCGTGGCACAGAGGAACCCTGCCAACCGCACTGAATGCTGGCGGGGGGGGGCCCTGCACGGGGAAGGTTGCCCGCACGCTGTGCCTCTGACCGGCGCTCTGTGGAGTGTCCACCCTGGTTTGTGGGTGCCTGCCCTGGGAGTCGGGTGCCTTGTCCTGGAGAGTCTGTGCCATGCACTTTCTTCAAAATGATTCCACTTCCTTCCTTCCCCTAATTCCTGTGTCTCTCCCCATTTATGTCACCCTGTCTCTCTAATCTATTCCTGGGTGTCTCAGGGGCCAGAATGAAGCAAGTTCTCTCATGATGCAACTCCTGGCCACAGGTGTGTCTCTTCTGGAAACCTAATGAACGGGCAACAGCAGCTTGTGTTCGTCTTGACAGCACACAGGTGCGGGTAAATGTTGACCTCCAGGGCATTCTCGGTAAACACGGCCCCTCGCCCTGCCGGTGTGTGCGCATAAGCACATGCACACAACACTTGCACACGTTGCCGCTCTGCTCTTGCACCTCAAAAACAAATTATTTAACTGTTCTCTTCCCTGAGGATTAGAGCTCTAATTTCAAACACACAGCTCCCTGGCTTGTCTCTCACACATGCAGAACATCCTGATAGGTTAAATGCAGCCATTTAATTGCTGTAATGAGAGGTGCTTTTTTTGGGTTTCCTTAAACACTGATTTTTTTCTCCTCTTGTTTTACACAGAAAGCCATTTTTGACATGTTTTTCTCTATGATTTCCCCCATCCTCCCTGCCGCTACCTGTGCAGGGAAGGAGGAAGTCTCTCTAAGTCAATGTCTGAAAGAGCTAGTTCACAAATGAATGGATAACAATGCCAAACCTCCAAGCCACTCATCAAAAGATTTGTCATTTCATATTTAAAATTTTGAAGAAGAAGGGGAGGAGGAGGAGGAGGAGGAGGAAGGAGGAGGAGAAGAAAGGAGGAGGAGGAGAAGAAAGAGGTGAAAGCCACCCATGTGGACTGCGGCAGTGACAGTCCGGGATACAAACGGTGAACGAGAGGCTACACAGGTGCTCCAGTGCACTCGGCAGACCGGGCGTAAGCTGGGGGGTGGGGGTGGGGGGGGCGGTGGTTCCACTGGGGGGCGAGAGGGGTGAGTTCCAGAGAGGCCCCGCGGGTCTTCAGAGCCACCCCCAGTCAAACTAGGAAGCTGTTTTCCAAGGAAAGGCGGGACAAAAGCCAACGGAGCAAGACACCTACAGAGGAGAAACTTGCTTGCAGATATAATTTTAAAAAACTATACAACCTCTATGCTGTTCAAAACTGGAGATCATAACTCACTACACAGCTCCACCCCTGGCCCAGGCACGGTCTCGGGAGGCCCGGCCGCCGCCATGCCTGAGGCCCTGAGCCAGCGCTGGGCCAGCACAGGAGGGTGGCTAGGGGGAGGGAGGGCTCAGACACCAGTGTCAGGACCGTCCCCACTGCTGTCTTGCTCTGGGACCTCCCAGGAAGCTGCTTCATTACGCCCCAGGTCTCTGTGCCCCTCCCTGCTGTGGGAGCTTCTGACCAAGGCCCTGGGCCTCTGTGACGGGATGGAGCCCTCGGCCTCGCGGGATTGCCGGCACGGGCCCTCTTGCCACCAGAAAACCCAGGCACGGGCATGGCCAGGTCACTGTACCCATCGTGTTATTCCAGGGGCAGGGCGGCCCTGAGGCCTGTGTAGGCCCCCTCGACGAAGCCGTCTGTCATGAGGCACCGGTGGAGATACGCACAAACGTGACACACACGTTCACACGCAGGGAAGGGCAAATAGGGGGCGGACGACAGGCGAGCTTCCCGGAGGACGAGCTTTCAGGAGCAAGGACGAGTGGCAGCCCCGTGATCGTGGTCCAGTTCAGGGGGGCCCTCCCCTTGGCAGGAGAGGCAGGCTTTGCCAGGAAGCAGAGACTGGCTTCTCGCTGAGAAGCCGTTTCTAGACAAAACAGCACTTGCCTCACAAGCGCCACCTTTTCTTTCTTCAGAGAGCTTCAAATTTCAGTGAAACCACCTAACGGGTGCTGCGTGAAGAGAGCAAGCCTAACGTCCAGCCTGTGGAAGCGACGCTGAGAGCCCGGAGACGCACACTGCTCCCCGACGTCTGAGGGGGACACGGCCCGGCCGTGGGGCTGCGACAATGGCATGGTCACCGGCCACGGTCCGCGGCTCCAGGCTTCCCTTCTAGGCCCGCTCCGCCCTCTTGACTCCCAACCCCGGGTGACCCGCTCTCCACTCCCGCTCCCTCGGGCCAGCTCCCCAGGCCACAGCCCTGGACTTACTCCAGGCTCCTCCTTCTGCTCCTGCATCTGGGCAGCCATACACTCCCAGGCTGCACGACCTCGCTCCCCCTAATTTGCCCTCTGCATCCCCACAACTGACCTTGTCCACCTGTCATTTCCCACCTGAATCACTGCGGTGAGCTCCTAAGTGCCACCCCTACCTTCAGAGAGAGCTTTCTGGAATACAAATATGGTCCATCACTGTTCCACCGAAAGCTCTCCAGTGGCTTCCCCACTGTCCCCATAACAAAACCCAAACACGGAGGAGAGCACATACAAGGCCTGACCCCCACCCAGCTCTCCAACTTCTCAGCCTGTTTCCTGAATCTCTCTGGACCATTCCTTGCCTTGGACACGATGTTCCCACCCTTTCCCTGTATGGAATAAAGCCACCAGTGCTTCCCAAACCCCAAACTAATCCTCACGGAGGACTCCTAGAAAGGTGGCCTCCTCTACAAAGACTCCTTTTTAAAATAACCCTTCCCCACAAGTCCTTGCCATGCACCGCAAAACTGGTCACTCTCTCCTCTGGGCCTCTATCCATGTACCTACCACAGCACCTGCGACATTTTAGCGCCACTGCTACATCTGTTTCTGTATCATGAAACCCCACTAGGTTACTACCATTAAGTCTCATCTTTGTATTTTCAGTGCTCAGTGCAAATATTGGGACATGAGAGAAATGTACATTAATTAGTAAATGATTAGTGAATGAAGGGATGGATGGATGATTTTCCACTGTGTCCTCCTGCCTCTGTGTGCAAAACTGTCTGGGAACTAGCAATTCGTACAAACACATGTATAGGTATATAATAGCAGGTGTATGAAAAGGAGCGACAAACTCAGAGCAAATGACTCCAAAAAGCAGATAATTTTAAAACTTTTATGTTTCATTGAAATATGCATGTAACTCCCTGATTATGCTTTTGTCAGGCCAGCATTGAAACTATTTCGCATCCTTGGTCCCACACTGGTTGGAAAAGGAGCAGAGCTCCAAAGAATCGAAGGAAACAAGTTCAGGATTAAGCTTCTGTGGTGAATATTCACAAGTGAATAGCTGAGAACTTGTACTCTTGGTTTACTACGAAATCCTTTCGAACAAATCCCTACCATTTCCTCAGAACAAACAGAGTAATTACGGGCAGGCCGTGCTGGCATTCAGCAGCATACGTGACATACATCAGCTGCCCTGGAACCACCTTGAAATGATCTCAGAGCCACTCCGTGGGGCTGGGGCAGGGCTTCCTAGCGCAGCAGGCTCCAGAGCTCTGTGTGATGACACCTGGGCCGACGGGGGTGAGCTGTGCTCCGCGGAGGTTCGACTCCTGAGAGTGGATCTTAAAGGTGAGGCACTGCAGCTCAGGAGAAAGTCGATTTAATTTGTTTAATATCATAAAAAGGGACATTTCCACATGGACAGCAAGGACATGAATATCATGTGTGTATGGCAGAATTATAAACGCATTTTTGGCGAAATTCAATAAAGCTGATTCTACTGCATAAGGTCAGCAATTTACTATAAAAAATGATATGATTGCAATTTTTAATATAACCCATGTATTTGCTGCAAGATGCTCCAGAAGACTGTGTAATGTAACCATTCGACCTCTCCACCGGAGCAGAGATCACCCCGTTTACCCTTTCTTGTCCTGATGAAACCCTCCACGCAGAACGACAAAGGTGACAGCATCCCCCGGCAGAGCCGCCCTCTCCAAGTCCAAGCCTTCCTCTTCCCCAGCCTAGGGGCAGCCTCTCCGGGCTCCAGCCCTCACAAAAGGCAGCTAGAAATCTCCAGAACTAAACAAACCTCAAATTAAGTTCATTTTGTATCCCTGATCACAGAAATGCACGCGAAAAGGCACGGATGGAACACCCCCACTGTCATTCTACACCTCATTTCTAATAACCTGCGCCTTCAAGGAGAGGGGCCCTGGCTCACAGGGGCAGGCGATGCACTGAAATTCAACAGCTCAGCAATGACAGAGACCTGGTCCTCAGCTTCAGTGGACTTCTGTAATTCTCCATGCTCACATGCACACTTCTGAGGAAATAATTCAGGTTACCATGAAGATGAAATAAGCAAATGTGTGTGAGAATGCTTTTAAACTATAAAGCAAAATACATATGCCAGGGGTTATTATTGTGCCTGTATTGAATCATCTCAGCCCTGCTTATAAAATACAATAACTGTATTCCTGTAGTTTCCACCGTGTCATTGCCAAGCTCTCTGGGGCATGGACATCTGCGTCCCCACAGCACTTAGCGCAGCGTTCAGTAGCCAGCAGGCGAGGAGTGCTTGGTGAACAGAGCTGGACTTGGCCAATGGTGACAAAAAAATTCTAAATCAGGGGATATAAAACTCACTAGAACTTTTGTTTTCAATGGGGTCTCCAGATGGAAGCTGGTAAGATGTCCCTCTTACTTTCACTGACAACTACAGTCCCAGCTTGGGTTCCTGGACCAAGTCCAGCTCCTTCCCTGCCTCAGAGCGTCTGCCTGGCTGTCCCTCTGCCCACGCTCCTGCTCTTCAAACTCTGGTTTCGACAACCTTCCCGGTGCAAATCTTCCCCACCCTCCGGCCCCCACCCTGCAGCTCCCTTGCCCTCCCAGTATTCTCTGTCATAGCACTTTCTTTAATTGTAGCAATTCTGCACATTTCACATTTCAAGATGCGTCTGTATCCACTCCAAAATGCTGTCTGTTTTATTTGCCATTGTATATATTCCCAGTCCCAGGGCCTTGTGAACAATATGTACTCAATCAATACTTGATGGATTGATGAATGAATAGTAAAAATCTCTCAAAACCAAGAATTAAGGTCCTCCAAACAATAGTGCTTGCTATTTTCTACTTTTTCTAATTTAGTGCCTCATCTCCTCTTTTCAAAACTGCTTAAAGGAGAGTCTTCGGGAAAAAATAGTAAGTAAATATCAGAAATGGACTCAAAAGAGATCATCATGAAACTTCATATTTATTCTCTTCCAATTACATTCTGTACAAATTAACTCCGTTTGTAAGTTAAACCGATTTTTCTAACTGCCTCTTCTTCAAACTCGACCTGTGTACTTTGGGCCAAGACCCCCAGTTTTGCAATTAGAACAATTTAATGGATAATTCTGTTTGTGACTCACAAAGCAGGAGAGAGGGTATGGCTTTGTTCTCCAGCTTCACCGATTTACCACTGTCAGTGGTAAAAATGTTTTTCTTGTTGGTTTAAAGGTACAGATCGCGCGAAGCCAAAAACAAAGTGGGAGAGAGTCCCATTCCCATGCACTTTAGGTCTCACTGAAAAGGTGACATTTATGTGGTTGTGATATTTAATTTATCACAGAGGGTCATGATTTTTCTCCCCCTGAAATGCCATGATAGGTAAACTTAACTTTATGAGCGAAAGCCTTTGCAATCATTTAACAAGCTGAAGACCTACACAAGACTTAAAGACCATGGCATACATACTGGAGACAATCTACCCAACAATCTAATTACAGAAAGATTACTTTAAAGGGCTTTAAAACTAAAGAGAATAATTAACAGTAAGAGACTACGGCATTCCCAAGTC
Organism: Mormoops blainvillei; assembly: GCA_004026545.1. Lineage (NCBI taxonomy): Eukaryota > Metazoa > Chordata > Mammalia > Chiroptera > Mormoopidae > Mormoops > Mormoops blainvillei. The sequence goes on along the minus strand of PVJD01011826.1, from coordinate 34,949 downwards.
TTCTGTCTGATGAAAGGGGTGAGATCTGAGAAGATTAGCTCCTTCCAGAATGTTTTAGAAACCAAACACGAGTCTGTTTAAAGTTGGAAAGGAAAAATTAGTAGTGTCGTTCGATTCTCAGCACAACCTAAATGCAAGCCTGCATAACCCGTCATTCTACTCACTGAGGACATTTAGTGAGCCACCTCTACTTACCTCAAAAAGTGCAAAAAGTATAAAACTGTTGAATGACGAACCTAGCAAGCCTACAGTGAAAAGCAGACTTCAAATAAAAGCACACTGACTTATGCTTTACAAATACAATACTTCAACACATACACACACACAGTAGCAGATAAATTCTTTCTTATAAGGCATAGACTCAAAAAATGTTACTACAATAATGGATTGGTAAATGAATACTATCCAATATTTTAAAGCCTTTCTAATTATAGTCCAATCAACATAAAATATCTTTCAGTAGAGACTGTCTTATGCTGTACACTGTATGTTAAATTTCTGAAGTCCCTACTTCCACATTTTCCAACAGTTCCAACAACCCTACACACTGTGTAGGCTCTGTGGTAAAAACTCTTTTGCCCGCCCTTCATAGATAAGCCCCCTTAGAAGGGGTCCCAGGCCTAAGCGAGGCCAGGCCGGAGTGACAACCATCCTTAAAGCCATCTCGGAAAGCCAGTGGCGATACAGACCACGTCAATATTTACCTCTCGGGCAAACCGGAGATACATCACTGTGGCTTTTGTTAACAATCTAAGGCCCAGCTCTTCTCAAAAACAACAAAAATAGTTGACTAAGTAAGTTTCCTTCCCTCATATATACACACAATTTGCTGTGTTGAATGAAATACTTTAGATTTACAAATAAACCACTGCCACCTGCTCACAGACCAAAAACATGAACTCTCTTTTGGCTGACTTTTTGTCTTAACAGGCAGGCTCTGGGTCAAAATGAACACTCCCCTCAGCTTGTGGGCTGTTTATTTAAAAGGCTCGAAAATTCCCGAGTTAAGCTTTTAGAAAGAAAGAGGCTTGTGATATCAATGGGCCTGTCCCCTGTCTGGGGGCAAATCTGTGAGTCTTTTTCTTCTGCAGCCCCTCTGCTGGCACTCAGCATCCGCCCCCGCCTCTTCCCAGTGCGCCTCCCTGGGTTAGAGAGGCCGGAGCGCTAAGAGCCACACTGCCCAGACTCCCTGGCAGCTTGAGCTCTGGACGGAAACTCGGTGCACTCGCAGGGGACCTGGAAAGTGGGAGGAGGCAGAAGACCTGGAGCGGAGCCCCTGGCTGCTTCAAACATCGGCGGACCTGCGGGCAAGAGGGAAACGCCACCGCTTTCCGTCGCAGTGTCCAGTCTCCAGCCTCCAGCTCCTTACAACGGGAGAAGCCAAGGTCCCATCCCCACGTTCTGTCACTGTTCTTACAGACGTCAGAACACACCGCAGTGGCAGTGGTGGGTGACACCCGGATCCCTGGACCACAGCCACGACAGTGTGCTCTTGAACTCAGCAGGTCCAAGGGGAGCCTCCTGATCCCCCACTTTCCCGAATGGGGGAGAGAGAGGGGGAAACTCCGGGGAAAGTAACTCCTTCGATGTCCTGGGGTCATTCCCGGAGGCCTGACCACGAGCCCACTTTCAATAGTGAGTAAGCTCCCCGCTGCGCATATTAAATCCCTCTCTGCCCAAAATCCGTAGAGACTCCTAAAAGTTCACTGCATGAACTTTTGAGCAACAAGTGCATCTTTTTAACACAGCATTACAGCAAACTGAGTAGAGCCCATTAAGAATGTACCTTCAGAGAGGAAATATACTGTGGTCGTTGTCATCGTCAATGAGGCCCTTATTTTAGTGCCGGGCACTCTGCTAAGCACTTGTCACATTATTTTCATTTAATTCTTGTAAGAACCTTTTGCAGTAAATACAATCATTAAGCCCGTTTTACTGATAAAGAAACTATGGCACAGTGAGGCTAAGCGCTTTATCGAGAGCCACACGGGTGGAAAGACGAAAGCTGGGATTTGAACCCAGGCAGTGGACGCGCTATTCCCTCCCGCGCTGCAGTACCAAGCGTTCAGCCACTCTTGAGAACACTTCTGAAGCCATGTGGTTTTACTACTGGAAATGACACTCTCCAGGCTCAACACCCTGGTGCACGCACACACGGCGGGGAAGAACATGAAACAGCACACCCACGCACAAAAGCAGTTAAACGCATACCCCCACAGGACCCAGGCATCCACCCTCCTCTGCATCTGCCCGAGAGAGAAGGAATTATATGTCCCTACAAAGATATATTCACAATTATTCGGAGCAGCCTTATTTCTAATAACTAACAACTGGAAACAACTGAAATGTCTCTCACAGGTGAATGGGCAAATAATAACCACCGTATCCACAGAATGGAATACTATGCAGCGATAACAAGGAAGGAACCACTGATATATGTAACAGTGTGGATGAATCCCAAAATAATAATGCTGGGCGGAAAAAGCCACAACAAAAAAAGAGTGCGTGCTATACAATTCCCTTTATGTAAAAGTCTAGAAAGTGCAAACTAATCCACAGTGAAAGCAAGCAGATCAGGGCCTGCCTGGGATCCGGGCTGTGCCGGGCGGAGGCCGGAGGAGGGAAGCCCACGGCACGGGGAAGCCACTTGGTGTGGTCAGCGAGCTCATTCTTTTGCTTGCAGGGATGCTTTCATGGGTATTTTTTAAAATTCACAAAATGCTCTAATTTGTACAAATAAGCATGTACAGTTTACTGGATGCCAATTACATTAACACCTCAATAAAGCTGCTCACCGCGAGGCAACAAGTCGGCACGTCACCGCCACTCCTGTCCCCCTCACCTCCGTGCCCGGTCTGCCGCCGAGCACGCCTCACTCCTTCTTCTGCGGTGTCTGTGGGCCATCCTTCCTTCCCAGAAGGCATGGGACACAGTTCAAGGGACTGCAGTCGGAAGACGGGGTCCCGGCTCTGATTCTGCCATTTATTTTCACTACTTAACCCTTCTGAGCCTCAGTTTCCCCATCTGTAAAACGGAGATTCACTAAATCACGTATCCACTGAACACATATTTAGTAACATGGCTACTACAAAGATTACAGTGAAGGAAACTTTAACTAAATATGTGTTTTATAAACCATAAAAGTCTCTACAAATATGCTATCATTTCTATTTCCGTTTCTACTGCCACCTTCCCTGCTTACACCCCGCACATATGACAATGGGCCCAGCAGGGCCCTCCCTGTAGCTTCTTTTACTAACGCCAAGCCCATTCAGATTAACTACAGGGCCCAGAGCAAACTTCCTCAGGTCGAGTTTTCGCAGCATCAATGGTTCAAAAAGCGCTGCCCGCCCTTATCGACAGTGTTGAGTCCTAATGCCGGCTGCTTCCCCACTGCGCAGCTCACCAACCTCAATCCCCTCCCGGTGTGCAGACCCCGGGGGCCCGCCCAGCTAACAGCACACCTGTCTGTGCAGGAGCCTCCCTGCACTAACACCACCCTTCCCACTCTTCTCTGACCAGCTACGCCCACTGCCGCCCTCAAGGTCTAGGTCAACCCTGAGCTGTGCTGATGCAGACAACTTTGGGAAAGGGAGCTTTCACTGGATACTAAAGCCTAAAGACAAAAAGACCTGCATATAAACACTGGACTCTAGTTGGTAAAGGCACGTAGGCAAGCAATCCTGAAACTACTTGACATGTATACTAGAGCTGAACAAATACATAAACCGTAGACAAGAAAAGCCGAGCTCCTTTCGGAAACCGTTCCCAGTGTCTCCTAATTCCAAGCATCCCGCATTCACGCCCTCATTCACTAGTCTCTGGCTGAGGCTGGTGGGCTGGACACTGAGGACGCTGGAAAGAACAGGGTGAGGTCGTGGCCCCCGAGGAGCTCACAGCCTAGCGAGCTTTACACTCCGGTCCCTCCCCTGCCCGGCTTGGCTGACTTCTCACTGAGACGGCGCTGCATGTCACGGACACACATGGACCTAGCTGAGAGGCACTCGGCACTCATTCCCACCTCCTTCTGAGGAGCCTCTTCTAAAAGACGGGCACTACGTTTTTCTTTCATGAAGGGCCTGATGTAGTGATGCTCTCTACACACAACAGGCACTAAATAAAGACTGACCACCTAACCAGTGGCCTAGGACCCATAAAATGTCCAACATCGACGGAAGAAAACTAAGCTGCATCTGAAAAAAAGATAAACTTCAAGCTTCTGAAGCTTCCCACTTATTTAAATTTTTAGTTTGAACCAAAAATTAAATGTATAAGTCCATATACTGTCAATAACAGACTAAAAGGATTCAATGACCAGGGTGTCCTCTCAGAATCCAAATTGGTGATATTGATAATTATTCACTATGTTATCTTTCTATCTCTTATTAATTTCTTTCTATCTATTGTCACGTTTACATTAGAAAAGTTTTATATTCTCTTTGAGGGAACATAATCTCATGAAACTTTAAGCAAGAAAAATATGCCCCAGCCTACTCACTGTGTACAAAAAGCTTTAATTTAGCACAGTGCCAAACTCCTGTGTGTCCAACAATGTCTACACAAGGCCATTCACTGCAACATCGTCTGACAGAGCAAAACACAAGAATCAACCTATATGCTCACTGATTTGGGACTGGTTAAACGGAAGTATGAGTCCTGGTCAGGTGGCTCAGTTGGCTGAGCCTCGTCCCATACACCAACAGGTTGTGGGTTCGATCCCCGGTCAGGGCGCATATCTAGGCTGCAGGTTTAATCCCCAGTTGGGGCACGTATGAGAGGCAACTGATCAATGTTTCTCTCACGTCAGCATTTCTCTTTCTCTCTAAAATCAATATGCATGTCCTTAGGTGAGGATAAAATAAAATGTATGAGATGTGCGTATAATGGAACACTATGCAGCCCCTGAAAAGAATGAAGCAAATCACGTGCTGATGTGGAGTGGCTGCCAAGGTGCACTGTCAAGAGTAAAGGTGAAGTGTAAAATCGGCTACCGCTGTATTTAAAAAGCGCTTGTTTCTATGGGGGGGGGGGGGGAAATATTAACATGCTTTTTATATGGATACATTATCTTTGGAGTTAATAGCATCCTCCAGGGAAAAAGGAATGGGAGCGGGGGACAGGAAAGAGAGGAAGAAAACTTATTTTCACTGTATATCCTTCAGTGCCATTTTGAATTTCTGAAGCCATGTAGATATCTTCTTACCCTTTCAAAAAGGTAAAAAGGAAGGCTTTAATACAGTAGTACCCCCACCATCCACACTTTTGATCTTTGCAGTTTCAATTAACCACAGTCAACCACAGTCCGAAAGCATTAAATAGAAAATTCCAGAAATAAACACTTCATAGGTTTTAAATTACACACCCTCCCACGTAGCAAGATGAAATCTCAAGCACACCCAACTCCGCCCAGCCTGGGGCGTGAAGTGTCCCTCTGCCCCCCCGTATTTGCGCTGTGCTCGCTTGCCCGTCAGTCACCGAGTCACCCCCCTCGTCATCAGCTCAACCGTCTCAGTGTCACGGTGCTTGTGGCCCAGTAACCCTTACTGGACCTGGTAACAAAGGCACAAGAGCAGTGATGCTGGCAATGCGGATCTGCCAGAGAGGAGCCGTGCGGCGCTTCCTTTACGTGAAAAGGTGTGTCAGTGCGGGAAAAACACAGTCTACGAGGGGGGACGCCCCTCAAAATGGAATTTATTTATAAAAAATTGTGCATTTACTCTTACATATTTAAACGTTAGTCACCTTCAAAGTACTCTCCATTCGATGCACTACGCCTATCGAGACTTTTTCCCCCTGCTCAAACCAGTGTTTGAACTCACCAACTTTGATAGGCCTTTTAGCGCTTCTGCCATTTTTTGCTTCACCTCTTCCACACTGGCAAAACCTTTTCCTTTGAGGACTTTTTTCATCCAGGGCAACAAAAAACAAGTTGCTTGGGGCAAGATCACGTGAATAGGGAGGGTGGGGCACTGCGGTCATGTCATTTTTGGTCAAAAGCCGATGAACACTCAGCAGGGTGTGGGCAGGTGCACTTGTAAATCACCCATCATGAAACGGGCAAACTCGCTGAAAGGGTCTCCAAAAATTCACTGAAGCCTCTCACAACTGCCAGCTGGTGCACTGGTTCAGATGGGCTCCTAGGACACTCACCTAGTGGGGGAAGCCTATACTGCAAGGGGCCCGCCCCCCAGAAGAGAATTCCGGTTTGCTTTGGGTCCTCCCCACCCCATACCTAAGGTTCCATACTATCCATGGTTTCAGGCATCCAACGGGAAAGCAAAAAATGGCAGAAGCACTTTTTTAAAAGGCCTATCAAAACTGATGAGTTCAAACACCAGTTTGAGCAGTGGGAAAAAAGTCTTGGAAAATGTATCCACCGCAGATAAGGGGGGATTACTGGACATGACAATGTCACTTCGCTTTTCTTGGTAGTATTGTTGCAGGTACAAGTGAAAGAAGACTCAATCTTCATTTTCAGGGCAAATCTCAAACATGCTGGGTAATTCCAGAGAGCCGTTGTCATTCCCCCGCCCCCCCGCGCTGTTCCCCTGCCTCTCCCACCCCCACTGAAAGGGGAAGCGGAATCCCCTTGACTCGGCCTGCTTGGGAGCAAGGGTGATCAGCTCTCCCAGAATGGGGAAGCCGTGACACCCCTATTTCCACAGCGTTCAGCTGGGATAGCTGCTACAGCTCTCACCCTGGATGCTGAGAAAAATCTGCAGAGTTCAAGACAAGTTTGGACAACACGGGGAGCAGGAAAATTGATGGGGGGACACGAGTCGGTGTGATGAATGGGCTGGTCCAGAACAGCAGGTGACGGCTATGCAGATGCGAGACTGGCAGGGAAGGAAGACGCCCGTTCACAACAGATGGATGGAGACGCTCAATCATCTCCGGAGCGTGCACGCGGCTGCCACACACAGCCCTGTCTGCTCGGCCCTGGCCGCTCCCCACTCACCTGCAGGGCCCGGCCTCCTGCCTCCCTCCCCACGCTCTCTGCCCTGGACACCCCCGGGGCGGGGCTGGGGGAGTAGCAGCAGACAGTGTGTGAGGGACTGATTGCTATTGGACTCCTTCCTCCAGCTCCCAAAAACATGCCCGTCTTGTCTCTCTGGTAGCTCTCACTCCTGAGTAAGGCTTCTACTGCTGGGGCGACCTGTTTGCCCAGGTCTGAGGAGCTGCCCAGGACACAAGAATTCCAGTGTTAAAACAGGGACAGTCCTGGGCAAACCAGAACCAACGGTTACCCTACTTATGCGCCACCGTCCTCTCCTCATTTCCTCCCTCTCCCTGGTCACTCCGAGCGCCTATTCAGTCCGAGCTCATGGCCGAGCAGAACTCCTTGTGGAGGGCGCTTGTTTCCGCCAGTCGTCAGAGACTAACAGAGCAGTAAAACACGACAAGAAAAATCATCCAGCCCTTGTCTTTTCTCAGAACGAGAACATCTTCTTAAAACGTCCATGATAAAAAGGCTCAATTCCTCCAGCAGCAAGGGAAGGAACGGAAGTCTTCGTGCCGCGACCCACGTCTTGTCTCGTTAGCACAGCGTCGGAAGGCCCCGGCCACCCCTTGCAGGGCCAGGGCTACTGCTTCCAGCTCAGCCGCAGGGGTTTCCAAGGACAAGGAAGTGGGCCCCGATCGAGCGCAGGGTGGTGCTGGCAAGATCTGCGTCCCCTTCCCCACCCCCTCCATGCTATCCGCTGGACCCCAGCTCCAGAAAAAACAGTGTTATAACAAGACTTCTGGCTTCTCTAAGACACATTAAAAAATTAATTGCTGAAGGAGAAAATTAATTTTAGAAACACATGAGGTTACAGTTTTTTTTTCCTGGAGATGGGGGAGGAAACGCAGTTATTTTCGTTTTCATCCTGGGGCACAGGCTGGGAGCTGGCCAGTCGATAGCCCGGCCATCAGAGCAAGGCTTGTAATTAAAAGGTCAGTGACCTGGAAAGCCGGGGCCCTACTCCCAGAGCTTCTCAGTAATGACGGCGCTATTAAATTAAGACTGTTATGAAATCAATGCTAAAAAAGCTTTCATGGTAACGAGATTCCATTCAAGGACATGCAAACTACCTCATGAAGTGGACGTAAATGATAAAAAAGAAAAGTAATAAAAGAGAGTTAAATTGAAATCTGTGTAAGAATTTACTCCCCCTTAAAATACTCCAGCGAGAGCAGCCCTTCACCTCTCCCCCACGCCCAAGGTTGAGACCATCAGGTTTCTTCCTCAAGTTCACCTCCAGCCAGGAGGCAGTTTTTGCTACTGGGGGTTCCGCTTCCAGGAACAGAAGAAAGATCAGATCTTGTTTCACCTTTTAGAGCAAGAAAGTACAGCGATGTGTCTTCTTTGTTTCGTTTTCCTCCCCACCCCCCCAGACTATTTACTAGATGGAAGAGAACACAGCCCTTGACTCCCACACTTGAGAGCGCACGATAAGCAGAACGTCAGCCCACACCGCCCAGGCCCCATGATGCAGGCTTATCCAGGAGAGCGTGCGATGCCCGTCTTCCTCCTGGAAGCCTGCTTTACGACAGACGCATCCGAGCAAGCTGACAGACAGCTCTACGTCCCTCCCACCTCACCCATCCCGCCAGCCCCCTCGAACAGGAATGCTGTCCCCCCCACCTCACACTCGGCCTGCCAAACATGTTTGGAAGCGGACTGCCTCCTACATTTTGTGGTTGGATAGGGTGTCAGATCAACGTAAGCCTATTGACAGCAATGACCAAGCCTCTAACTTTCTGGGCTGATTCAACTGCTGCTTGTAAGCTACTCTAGCGGCCTGGACGGCAGCCTGCTTAGAGCCCAGATATGACGCCTGCCTGGCAAGAAGTGCTTCTATACAGAGACCAGTTCTGCGTGGGCTTAAACCCCACACACCGTCCTATCCACACACTCCACGCCCCGGCACGTGGGCTTGACTGTGCCGCTGATGTGTCATCTGCGGAGTCGAGTGGCTGGGGGGAAACACAGACGCGTATTCTAATGCTCTGAAGGTGAACAGCTGCTTTTCCCTTCTATCCAAAACAAAGTCCCGATAAAAGAAATGTTGTAAATTACACAAAATGGCAGCACAAACTTCAAAGAAAATGATAAATGATTCTAATAACTTCATGTTTCTCATTAATGACTCCATATTCAGACTTTAAAGCATCCAAAAGAGATCTCGAAACACAAAAATAAAATTTAAAAAAGCCACAAACACAAGATCTTTGCAAACCAGTGTCCTCCTATCCCAGTGCCACTCTCCACCACCCCCCGGCCTCCCCGGCCCCCTGAAATCAGAGAGCACACATCCAGCCTGTCGCAACAGAGGCCGACCGCAGCCCCTGCTCCGGGCTGCGCTGTCGCAATAAAACAAACTCAGCCGATGCGCCTAAAGTCCCCTCATTTTCCACTGAACTGACATGCACTACAGGGACCTCAATTTCTATATTAAATATTAAATAATATTAAAAGAAAAACAAAATTGGATTTGCCTTTTCAGGAAAGAGATGTTTATTAAAGAAAAGAAAGTCAAGATTATAATTCAAGGCAGCGCTCCACTGCAATCCCCCGAAGGGCCATTTGCTAGGAAAAGCCAAGGCTACAGTAGCTGCGAGCTCACCCCACCCACCGCTGCCTAGGGGCCCTTCGGAGAGACACCCAGGGGTGAAGCAGAACCCTGGTCCCCACCCCAGGACTCCCTCTCCATCCCCACAGACAGGTCCCCTTCCTTCCCAGCTTCTGTTAGGGACAAGGTACGTGCTTGCTCCTTTGCAAAAGCTTCTCCTCCCTCATCCTACCAGCAACGGCGCCAAGCTAGGCTGATCGCCTCCACCCAACCCTGGGAACAGACAGAAATTTCAAAGTGAAGCTCAAACCCGCGATGGGGCTCTTATTCCCCAGACGCCAGTCAAACCTTAGACTTCTCTGCCCAGGGAAGGTCCTGCCGGAACTGACCGTATTGGGATTCACGTCCAAAACAAAGAATTCCTGACCGAAGTGGTGTTTTTTTGACGATAAGGGGGATGAGTGGCCCAGTCCTGCAACTCTGGGTTTGAACAGTGGTAAACTCCTGAGGAAGCAGGGTGGGGTACCCCCCAAGGGTCCCGCTGCCTAAAACTCTAACAACGCCAGCCCACGAGGGGTCAACAAGGGATCAGGCCCACTCTGTCAGCCAACACTCATGTCCTTCAGGCTGCACTCGCACGCCACCCTGGGGGCGAGACGCGCTCTAATCGCCTGGCGCGGAAGTGCGATCGCCCCCCCTCCCCCGCAGCCCTCCGCCCACTGCCAGGGCACCTGCCGCTCCGCACAGCAGAGGGCTCCTCTTCTCCTTCCCTTGCCTGCCTTCCCCCTCGAACTGAAGCGCCCAGAGGGCAGGGCGTGCGTCCTGAAACAGGTGCAGCCCAGGGCAAGCGCTCGCTCTCCGGTAACTCATCTGCCAGTTAGCTGAGCTCCCTTTCTAAAAGGAGCAACAAATAATAACTGCGCAAACAGTTTCCTCTCTACAGCAATTATTAGCCAACTAACTCAAAAGAAGCATTATTTGGTCCAGAGTCTCTCTCTCTCTTTTCTCTCTCTCTCTCTCCCAGTCAGGGATTTATTAAAATTAAACAGATTAGATGGAGCTCCTGATACTAAAACTGCTCAGCAGAGCCTGCGGTGGGGAAGTGCCGGGCAAACACCAGAGACATTTGTCTCTAAATTGCTCTAAATACCTTCTGCAAATGAAATTCTAACCCAGCTGCGTTTGAGAGAAAATGAGGAATAACTGGTCATTGTCAGTGGAAGAGAAGATCAGGCAGTTATAACGTTGCACAGTATGCTGGGGCGAAGGATCTCTCGGCAGCCATAGATCCTGTCTCAGGTTACCCCGGGTAATCAGCACAGCTTTTAGGCTCAGCTTTCCCCAGCCTCGGTGCCGTGATGAGAGAGCTGAAATCCCCAAGCTTTTATGATTAATTACTCCCCATAGGTACACATATTTCAAGGAAAAACTCTTTTATGGCATGATGGTTGCAGAGTGGAGAGGCCAGCCCACACACTCCAAATTTTAATAATCTCCTGCTGATGGGGGCGAGCAGGCTGCCACCGGCGCACGCACAGCTCCCCTCCCCAGCTCAGTCCCCGGGACCAGCCTGCGGCCGCCTCTGCGCAGCTGCCTGCCGAGGAAATGCTTGGGCTCACCCCGCCCCAACCTGCAAGTGCCTGGAACGCGGTCCTGCAGGGCCACCTCCGCGGGGTGCCAGGAGCAGGCCTAGGGAACACCGCCCTGCCGCGCCCAATGCATTTGCTTGTCCAGCCGCAAATGACTTGAAGCTCCAAACCCAGGACGTTGAGACTGGCATTCCAGCTCTCAAAGGAAAGAGTTCTGTTTGGGGGGGAAGAAAACTCTTTCTTCCCTCTTGGTATATGAGCTTTCTAGAAAAAGATGAAAAGTCGGATTTCTTTTTTTCATTTGCTTGTTTTTTTTACAAAAAGAAAACTATCCTAAATTTCAGCCGAGTTGGAATAGATTCTGTCTGCTTCAGACAACACTACATTTGTCAAGATCCATTTAATCCGTGCCTACAGAAATACCATAAAACCCGTAATTTACCACTTCAATCTGTAAATCAGACTGACCCCAAGCCTGACCTTAACCTGACCTTGTTTAGTCATCTCATTTCCCTTTTCCTTCATTTCTTCCTTCCTCATGCTTTACTAAGGCAGCTGACAGAAAGCCAGTCATCTCGTGGCCAGGGTCATTATCACAAGAAGGGAGCAGAGATCAGAAGTCTTATCGGATGAGCCTTGTCTGCTGCTCACAACTGTCCCGGGTAGGGTCCTGGACCTTACATCTGGAGCTCAATTATCCGAATTAGATCATCTCTCTGCTCCCCTGTTAGGAAAAAGTTCGCATTCCGGCTGGGGGGGGGGCACCCCTCGCCCCCACCCCACACACACTAGTGGGACACTTAAAGGCCATCCTTCCATCTGCCCCGCCTCATTTTCCGCAGGCTACTGTGCACGGTCATGGGGAACCTGTACCTTTCTTCTTAAGGAACGCTCTCCTGGTCGCAAGTGGGCTCTGGCGGACACGGGAATTCTGTAGAAACTTCACTGCCGTGGCAATCTGGTGGGGAAGATAAAACAGAGAAGAAGAGTAAACTTCAACAGTATGAATTTCAAGATTAAAAATCCTGTAAGTTTATCCCATGTCCGTAGAAATAACACACCATTGTCGTCACATTTATACCAGTTGTTTCTCACATTTAAAATCTACCTGAAAAGCCCTGGCTGGTGTGGCTCAGTGGACCGAGTGTGGGACTGTAAAGCAAAGGGTCACCGGTTTGATTCCCAGCCAGGGCACAGGCCTGGGTTGTGGGCCAGGTCCCCAGTAGGGGGCACGCGAGAGCCAAACACACATTGATGGTTCCCTCTCTTTCTCCCTCCCTCCTCCTCCCTCTAAAAATAAATAAATAAAACCTTTAAAATAAACAAATAAAATAAAACCTACCTGAACAAAAGACTATGTCAGTTCCCTACCGTCGCTGGCTTCCTGTATCTGATTCTATCAAACCGAATCCCCTCAGCTTAGCTCTCAAGACCTGCAGCAGTCCTCTCCTGTCCCCCCTGCTCAAGCAGACTTGTCACGCTCCTTGGCAGGTAGCCTCTCTTAGCCGTGGTCTTCCACATCACGACCCTTCAGCCCACGCTATGCCCGTTGTCTAGAAGGCCTCCCTTTCCTGCCTCTGCCTCTCTATAAACATTTTTCTCACACACACACACACACACACACACACACACACACACACACACCCTCTTCCTCTTACGGCCCGTTCTAACTCCTCGAAGCCCTCCATCTCCAATCTCCCTGTTCTCTCAACTTCCCCAATGCCTGCAGCGCGTGCTGTGTAACTGAAGACATAATCACACTGCCTTCTAACGTTCAGGCTGCCTCCCGAAGCATACTGCAAGCACCTGAAGGGGAGAGCCCAGGCTGCCTCTGCAGAGCCCGGCCCCGTGCCTAGCATCCACCCCAGGGCCGCTTCCACACAAGACCACACGCACAAGCCGTTCACGCTGGTCCCTCTCACGCAATGACACTCAATTCTGAAGAGCCTTCAAAGGGCAAAGTTTGGGGTCTCACGGCTAAAAGCCAACAGACTGACAGATTATCTATCTGCCCTGGCATGACAGTTAAGGAAATCTTTGCATCTACGAACGAGCCAGGGAGAGGACGGAAGGAGAAGTGTTGAAGGTATCACCTTCGCATCACTCAGCACACATTGAGCGTGTTTGCACGCCGCCTGTCTGCTCTCCACCCCGGGCACTAGCGCCATAGGAGCCTGCCCCAGGTAGGAGAGGGGCCGTTTTAAATGAGTGCCATTATTCATCTCATCAGAACCAAAAGAATAATGCAGTCTCATGTTACAAGTAAAGTCCACAGGCCCTGCAGTTCACTCACATGCTGTTGAAAGAAAAAATTTTCGAAGGGGCTAAATATAAGGAAGTTTTCTAAGATCCTTCAAACTAAGGGTAGCAGTTATACAGAGATTCAAAGAGAAAGCACTGTGACTACAAGTGGAATACAAATTTAAAATATTATCTTCATGTTTTATACGAATTTAATCTTGAAATCTGACAGACTTCCCTGACAACAAAAGCTATGAGGATAACTCGGAAAGAGAAACGAAAAGCCAGGGCAGTTCCTTATGTGTTTTCCCGCGGGCCTCTCGTGGGAAGTTTGCCTAACACCCGCTCCCTCAAGGACGGACTCAGGGATCCCAGCTTTTAGGATGCGGGCCTCTCCATGATGGGAAACCTGGTGTTCCCTGAGGCCAGTTACAGTCCGCAGCCGCGTCGGCCACCGTCGCGGACCGCAGCGGTCGCCAGCCAGTTCCCGACTGGAGAAAGCGGGTGCTCGAGAGTCCAGAAGCCCACCTCCGCCCTGAGCTCTCACCCTGCTCGCCCCGGGCGGCACCAAAGTCAGAAAAAGCAGTCAAATATCCCCCAAATGGGTACGTTTTAATAAAGGGGTGCGGAAGGGGAAAGAAAGAAGAGGGGAAAAAAGCAAAAGGGAGGGCGAGGAGGAGGGAAAGGGGGCGGAGAAGGCGGCAGGAGGACAAGAGGAGGAAGCAGAGAAGCTGGAGCAGAAAGGAAGGCAAAAGGACAGGAAAGGGGGGAAGTGCGAAGGGGAAGCGGCTGAGGAGGAAGGAGAAAGGAAACAGGGAGAGAGGGCCGCGCCCTGGGCCGCGGGTGGACAGTGGGCCGCGCAGTCACCTGCCCCCACGGGGTCAATGCCAACGTGCACAGCTCAGATGGCTTGGGGATAACTGTTCTTCGTCTGGAGAAAAAAACACACCTCGACACACAAGGCAATTCGAGCGGTCACAGCACGTGGCGGTCTGCGCACGCTGGGGCATGCGCGTTCCGGGGGTCGGAGGAAATGGGGTCGAGCACGTCCTGGGCAGGAGACGCTAATGGCACGGCGCCGCTCATTCACCCATAGGCATACACGTTCCCCTCATCCTTCCAAAATTTTCCATGACAGAGAAAGAAAATAGAATCCCACCACTAAAACGCCCGGGTTTCACCTTGCTTTTTTAATATAGTCCTTGGTATATGCATTTCTGGTCAGAGAGCAAAGTTCTGATGGGTTTAATGGTGCACTCAATGCAGTGCTTGGCGCATTCCATCAATTTTTTTTAAAAATTGCATCTCTTATTTCTTTAAATACATTAATCAGCCTAGTGTAGGCAAAACGGATCCATCGGACAATGCAATAAACATGAATTATCATCTATCCAACACGCATAATGGCTTAAAAATACATAATAGCAGGTGTAGTTTAAATGATTAGTTATTACACCTGTGGTGGGTCTGATTCAATTGGGAAAAATCATCTTTAATAGGTTAAAAGGTTTAGATCACCATGCTTTCCTTAAAGTGGCTGTAGAGAGGGGATGATGGAGTGCTCTGTCATTAGTAATTCATTTAAGAAAAACGTAGGGGATATAGCAAAGAACAGCATAAACGAGCGAATCCAATTTAAACATCAGGTAAAGTAGAAAACACCTTTTAAAAAAGCAAGATAAATGAATTTGGAAGGGAGATGAAATTGATGTATTTATTTTAACGGGAATTTGACAAAGTCCCGGCACACTTCAAACTTGCAAAAATATGAACAATTTCTTTTAAAGTTTCCATTCACTAATTTCAAGCCATATAAAATAATACTGCCAAACACCTACATAAAGTATATTTGGGGCTTGTTTATGTTCCTCCTGATCTTTGTCTGAAAATGCAGGCGACAGGCAAATCACATATTTAACAGCATCGATATCACTACACCAGATGCAAAAATATAAAGCATCCAAAGTAACAGCCTCAACATAATGTGTTGAATAAGAAAGAGACCCAGCTAAGCAGCGACATGTAAGTGTGAGCATATGAAAATCTCTCTCCTCCTGCCACTAATTTCTTCGGCTACTTTCTACTCTCCTCCCTCCGCCCAAGGAACTGGCACTGCGATAAGGAGACAAGGGCCTGTCCGGTCTAGGCTTTTATAAGCCCTACACACGCGCGCGCACACACACACACACACACACACACAGACGTCCCCAAAATCTTCACCCACAATTTGAAGATTTTAACACAGCGAGCCCACTGACAGTGCAGTTGGCCTGCACCTCGCATTCCCCTATTGTTGGGCACTTGTCATTAACTTCATAAAGCAATTCCACTGACTCTGTCCTCTGCAGAGGTCCAGCACATGCAACACACTTTTGTTGGACGAAATGATGGGGTGCCTGCAGCCTGTCCTGTATTATCATTTCATTGTTCTAATTAGGAGATGAATGTGACCATTCATGGGTTATATTTGTGCCCAACGAAATTACATAAATTCAGGCCAAATCTTCTGCCTCAATGTCAAAGACGTAAAACGGAGACAGGAACATTATTGCGCGTGTTGTGGGAGTGCAGCAAAGCAGGGAACATCCTGGCACAAAGCATCTGATGCGTCGTTGAAGCCACTCGCTGTTGAGACCGCGAGAACGTGGCCCCGGCTTCCCTTTCTCCTCCTCTTGCGCTGCTGAGTTCTCAATGAGCACACCGCCAGTTACCAGGAGCTGGCTTCACAAAAACAAGGATGACGAACTCCGAGGAAAACAGAAGCAAAGTTTCTTGCCGCCCCAATTCCTGTAACCCTATCTTCTGTCTCCCTCTCCCAAAAAGCAAAATGAGACAACCCTGCTACCATCAACTCCGCGATTTTACAGAAATTTGGTAATTTTCCCTGTTTGTCACTTAAAGCTAGAGGTGAAACCCAGTACAAAGAGGTGGAGCAAATTCTTGACTTTGCAATGGCTCCCCCAGAGTGACTGTCAGCAACCTGGGGGGACAAAGAAGGGACTTCAGGTTGAAAACACCTTTGCCTCCAAGATGATTGGCCAACTGAGAGAGATTTGTGTTTGAGAGACCAGGATTTGTAACTGTATAAATCAATGGAATACAGTATACTCAGGGGCTATCTACGATGAACTATGTGCTGTTAAATGCATTGTGTGGGATAAGTAATCCCCAGTGGGGAGAACCGAGGTTCCTGACAGTCCTCACGGAAGAGCTGCTTCCTACGTGCCCTGCGCTCTCCTACAAAGACCTGCACACTGTCATCTCCAGGATGCACGCTTTATTTCCCGCACAAGGGGACGGGGGGCACGGAGCTTGCCTAATAACGAACCTGGGGTTTGAGGGAGCCGTAGCACTTTGCACCTGACATGTAAACCTGATGCATTGTCTCCAGTGACACTTACTTGGAATGTCACCAATTCCAGCGCTCCTGCGTGCTACATACACATCTATCTCCTAAAATGTGAGCGTTCATTAGCCATTTTTAAATATTAAAAATATTCAAAAATTAATGACACCAACAAGCAGAGCCAAGTCCCTTTTGACCCAGAGAGATTACAACTAAAGGGCAAAAGAAAAGGACCGAAGTGCGGGCCGAAGCCCCATTCCAACGCAGCCCCTGCACCTGCGCCGCTCAGAAGATTAAATTGCCTGTGAAAGGCTCCTCCGCTCGCAAGTAGAGAGGTGCCCAGAACCCTGTTAACAAGCAGTAAACCAGGGCAACGCGAGTTTTAACAAGGACTGACTTTTTAAAAGCTGGGCACTGCCGAGAACGAGAGAACCTCTTCAAACAGAAAAGCTGCATTTTAGTAAGAAATCAGTACTCTGTCAGGAGTTCCTTGACAAATATGGTCATCGGTGGCACAAGGAAATAGTTGCAAAGCAGCTGTTAATCAGAGAAACACACCGTAGAACGCTGATGCCAGCACTCATGAAAAAAAGGCAGCGGGCTAATTATGAAGCTATATATCTCACTAAAGAGGCCGTGTTCCTTGAGATTCCAGGCAAAGCACTCTCGAGCCAGGGTCCTAGGACAACATAATTCTGGTTTTCTGTATGGAGTCCTCTCTGATCTGCAGTTCACAGCCCCAGGCTCTCTTGCTAGTTAGGCTGGTCAGGCTGAGAAGAGTTGCCACCCTGGAAGTAGGGCCACCCACAGCCACATCCCAAGATGCTCCACGAACGCACCCAAAAGGTGTCAGATCCCAAACCAGAGTGAAAGAAAATCTACGGGTGTGCAAAGGAAATGTGGGAATTATTGCTGTAAGTGTGGCAGTGGAGCAAACGGGCGTGAGCTTCAGTTGAGGAGAGCTGCCCCGAGCCACCAAAATGGAAAGAAAGAATAAAAAGAAGAGGCAATAAAGAGAAAATAGAGACCATTGTGTTCGACATCCACATCAAAGGGAAGAAGGGAGGCTGGCAGAAAGCTGCTCTCCGGGTGTGAAATGCGACTCGGGGAAGCCGAGGGTCTAGCAGGCAGGTGAGAGGGGAAAGTTAATATGCAGAAGAAGGCTCGGTCAGCCAAAATTCAATACGATCCTCCGCAAGGACAAGGAGGAACGAGGCTCCCCGAAACCAGACGAGTGGGAGTGGGGGAGGGGCGCCACCGACCGCCCGGAGCAAAACCGCTGGAATGGCAAGAGGGGAATAACCTTGAGGTGGACACGCGCTCCGGCAGCCCCAGCGCGGAGCCAAAGTGCCCCCTAGCCGGAGGCGGCGGCCGTGCAGGCCGGGGTGGCCGCTCCGCTGAGTCGCACAACCCAAATGAAGTGTTTTCAGTCAGGGAAAATGAAATGTTTTGCAAGATGAAACAGAATAAAAATTGAGGTTTTAGGTAATTACTAGTTGGCATTTACATATCACGGGCTGGTTCAACACCTATTCATTTTCCTCTTTTATTTTCAATTTTTTAAAATGGCTCATTAAAAATGAACAGATGACAGTGACAGTTTTTTTTTTGTGTTTTTTTTTTTTTTACTCTTTCTCCTTCTCTGAGGGTTACAAAATCAAGAGGTACTTTTAGCCCGGTTATCTACAATTAACATGCACGAAGATATGTTTTATTTGCATCAAGGGGGGTAAAAAAGAGAGGAAAGTCAACAAAAGCCAGGAAGTTAAAAAATAAAGCCAGTGAGTTGTGCTTGAGGCAGCCTCCCGCGCCTGGACGAGGGGCCTGCCCATCAGAGCCCCAGCACTCGAGGAGTTAAAGGAAAGAGCCTCTCTTTCAACTTGGAATTTCCTGGTTTTTGTCATTGTGTCCTTCCCATTGTTGATCTGGGTTACAACCCTATACTAATTAAGCTGTGGGCCCTAATTTCCTTTGTTTTACTTTCCTCTGTCCTTTTGTTTTTCACATTAAAGAAATAAAATATCTTCGGCAGAAGTGCACAAGGGTCGACGTGATAGAATGTCGTGTTTTTAAGGTCTGTTGTGTAAATCTGTATTGGGGGAGTCCCAAAGCATGCATTACTGACCCTAGCCGCTCTTAAAACACACTGATATATGTAGTGAAAGCATTTACGAAAATGGCAACATCATAAGCACAAAAACTACCTTTCCAGGTGAAATATCTCTGCATTTACATTTATCTTGGCCCCAGTTAAAAATGTTGCATGAACTGCCTGTCAGACAGAATCTCACTGTTTGGTTATTTTATTAAACTAGTTTTTCCAGAAATGTATGTGGGAATACAAAGCATTTAAGCCAGCACATGCTATTTAACAATAAGTCGCGTGATTTTAGGGACGAAGGGTGGCTCTGGAGAAGACAGCAGAGGTGCCACCCTGCACCCAGGGGGAGCTGGCTGGCGCGGCTGAGCAGCAGAGCTAGGGAGGCAGCGCCCGGCTGCTGGGGGCCGACGGTCACCAGGCCCCAGAAAAGGCTGTGGTGCTCACACTTGTCTCGCAGAGGAAATGAAAACCCTCGCTTCTGGGTTGAGAAGATCAAAGTTCCTTTTTAGGAAAGGCTGAGAAGGAACAGTATTTTCTCCTTCAGAGAGAAAGAAAAGCAAATTTCAATGCCTTGTCCCCATGCATCCCCACCTGAATTTAGATAGCAACCCCTCTAATTCCTGATGCAACCAACAAAGCAGTAACCCAAAGAGGGGAGAAAAAAAGGATGACATTTGCCTTTCCTTGGCTTTGAAATCCAACTGGCAGCAAATTGTTTGAAGTCCTGTTTAGATAAGAAACTGTAAAAGCCTCCATTCTGAAAAGAGGGGGAAAATGCCATTATACACGGATCACGGTAGCAGTGACCTCAGCAGAGAAGGTAAACAAGCCGGCTTCGAGTCGGAGGTTCGGCCGGCGTGCCAGGAACAGGAATAAAGGGTTTTTGTGCCAACGACGTGTGGCAAGAGTTGGGTGCTTAGCCCCAGGAGCTACCAAGAAAAGGCAAGGAGTTCAATTTTTTAACACAGTATCTTTCAAGAGCTCCTTGACTTCTCCTTCCAGTTGCCCTTGGTTTTATATTTTCTATATCCCTCTAATTTCCCTGCACTGTTAAAGAAGCAGCAGAGAGCACCCAGGCTTCATATTATAAAATTAACGAAGGTGTCAAGCTGTTAGGTTGAATCACTCCAAAGGAATGTGATGACTCAGTGTCCAAGAGGCTCCCCGGGAGAACTGTGAGCTCACTCACTGACGGTGGCGGGTGACTCCAACGCTGAAAGTATGTAGCACGCAGTCCCCAGGACCTTCCTAACGATACCGCTGCCCCTACTTCCGAGTCCCTTTCTCTCCAGCACAGGAGGTTTCTGAAGGTTACTTCTTTTACTCTCTAAATCTGTCAGATGCTCAGCAGATGAAATGCTGCTTCACTTCCCCCTTCTTTTGAAGACTGGGTCAGACGAAGATGGGTCAGCTCTAACATGCGCTATGGAGATGATGAAGGGGGCGATTAGGAAGGAGATGAAGAAAGGCTACGTCATGGGTAGTGAAATCTCCAAGCATGAAGTCATCACTGGGAGCTAGACCCTGAATAGATGACCACCAGATGGTGCAGGGCAGGGGCCCATCACGACGGCTCAGCACCTTCTGCTCTCAGGGCGACGAGATGGGCTCCAGGTCCTGAGGGAGGTAAGCTCTGGACCCAGAACTCCATCTACCATCACCCACCCCACATGCAGCACAAGGCTAAAGCCTTCTGGGAGCCAATAAATGGCACTCCTACCAGGCATCCTACCAAAAAAAAGAGAGAGGCAGACTAGATGCTAAAAAATAGATTTTATTACAAAAACATAAGAAGCAGTCATGGCCTAGAAATAGTATAAATTGAAAAGACAGTAATACAAGAGTTTAAAATGACAAAATGTCATTATTTACAATAGCCAAGATATAAAAACCACCTAAGTGTTCACCAGTGGGTGAACAAAGAAACTGCGGTATATATACAGTGGAACCATATTCATCCAAAAAAAAAAAATCTTAATATTTGCTACAACATGGATAGACTTCAAGGGCATTATGTTAAGTGAAATAAGTCAGATAAAGACAAATACTGTAGGATCTCTCATACGTGGAATATGAAACAAACAAGCAACAGAAACAAAAAACAAGGTGTTAGACACTGAGAACAGATTGGTAGTTGCCAGAGGTGGGGGGCTGGGATGGGTAAAAGGGGGAAAAGTTTATTTTCTTTTTTAAAGAATGTGTTACAGATGTATGACATAACTTCACTGAAGTAAGTGGAGGAAATTTACCTACGTAACTTAGAAAATGAGTAGCGACTACAAGACTAAGGACCAAAGGAACTACACATAAGCACTGTTCTGAGTTAATAAAGTTGTCTCCCATGGGAGCACAGGTTAACCATTCTGATACCACTATACACGTACACTGCGACTGAGCAAACAGATGACGGACAGTGGTATAGAAGACGAGACACATTCTTTAAAAATAGAAGTAAGTATACTTCGAGACCTTCCTTTGTACCATGCCAAAAGCAAATAAGGAATCAAGGCCTAGCTCTTTGCATAGGGTCACATTCTGCTTACCTTCTGCTTACCTTTTTGCTTTCATACTCAATCTTCCCCCTCTGCACATAGTACTCCCTAACCTACTGGGTTAATGTGTATATCTCCCCTCGCCATAATGGGAGGAATTTTCGGCCAGCCCCACCTGGACTGTTTTGGAGCTAACCTGCAACTGCTTTGGCCTCTAGGCTTAAATATTGCTTAACTGGACAGTATGTTATTTAAAATATTTTGCATAGAAATTTTTAAAAAATAAAATGACAGTCCCGGCTGGTGTAGCTCAGTAGATTGAGCGTCAGCCTGCAAACCAAAGGGTCGCCTGTCCCATTTCCCAGTCCGGATACATGCCTGGGTTGTGGGCCGGGTCCCCAGTAGGGGCACGCAAGAGGCAACCACACATTGATGTTTCTCTCCCTCTCTTTCTTCCTCCCTTCCCCTCTGTCTAAAAATAAAATAAATAAAATCTTTTAAAAAAATAAAATGACAAATGTGGGTAGCCTTGAAATCACCTTTAATCACCTTCTGCTTCTGGAAAGCAGAAGAAAGTAAAGAATTAAGATCTGCTATTAACAGAAGACCCCCAAGTCCTAGTCCCTGCTATTATTTTAGATTCTTCTCTGGTCTAGGAAAAAGAAATAAAAGTATGGGTTCCAAAACTATGATTCATAATACAGCAAGCTGGCAGACTCAAAAGTTTTCAAATTTACAGTAAGATGACAAGGATTACAAACTCTTTCTATTCAAATACTCCAAAGAAATCAGCTCCTCTCAGAGGACAGTCACCCTCCTCACCAAGCACCCAAGTCCCCAAGAGGGGACAGGGCAGCTTACTCGGAAGACTATAAAGTCAGGGGAACCCCCTCTGGCAATAACTGTGCTCACAGGCGTCTGCTGCGCCCCACGTGAAGTAAGCCGGTGCCAGGTTCTAGTTTCTGAGGAGCATTATCTAACACGGGCCGCCCCCCTCTGCACGGGACTTCAGAAGTGACTTACCCACACATGGCATGTGGCAGACAGGCTGTGCCTCTGACACAGACCACACGAGAGCCGTCATGTTCGGACAGCTGGGGGGCTGATTCTCATGCCCGCTGTCAGATCTGCACCTACAGTGCCAAGGCGGAAATTTGGAAGAGACCGAATCAGAGCTATCGCCCCAGTTGCCTTCTCTAATAAACCCCAATCTAGAAATTTTTAGCTCACCAAGGAAACCCACTGCACGCAGGAAGATCACATGGCAGGCATCATGGCTTTGAACACTCACTAGACTCTCACTAAACGGCACAGGCATTCCTGCTCACAACCACAGCTACCAATTTGCACACACACTGTTAAAAACAAATGATTCAACAAATGCCATCTTGGCCACGAGGCTCTCATGACAGGTCCCCAATCTCTAACCGGAAGTTAAAAGGGAGGGTCTTCATGCCCTACATCTGATGTTCTTACTGATCATGGTAATCTAGTACGAGCATGTAATTTACTTTCAATGAACGCAAAATTTTAACAATTCTCAACATTAAGCAAATCAGTTCTATGGAGCTCCTTCCTCTTAAAAAATTCCTTCCGGCTCTGTCTGGGGCACAGAGAAGCTCACTTTTTGTTATCTGAAGGGTTACGAATTACCATCTTGCTTTGCAACCTTGATTCTCCTCACCCCACTCACAGGGTGAGATGCTTTGAAATTATAAAACCCCTACGTTTCTTCAATTTGGCAAAAGCTTCCTGAGACATCACTCATCATTTTCTGCTCCTTGTCCTTTCTCTCCCTCTTCTTGCCTGTTTAAACACATGGACACAGAGTTATTAACTTTTACAGGAAAACCAAATAAAATAATGTTGAAGCAAAACTGCGGTGATGTCAGGCTGCTGCTAGCACCATTCGTCTGCGGGAATCTGATTAGCGTCCGAGTGGCAGAGCTACCTGGAAAAGTGCTCACAATCAAATAAAAAAATGATACCAAAACATTAACCTGATGGCTAAAAACTCCACATTTAAACAGTTAAAGTAATAAAGGAGCTTTTATTGAGTATTTTTTATATTTCATTATGCCCCAAATTGACGAGGACTCCCGGATACATTTTCTAGACTTTTGGTTCCTCAAATCAAATGCTCTCTTGGACTTTTTTTTTTTTTTTAACTAAAAGGAAACAACATTTCTTGTAAATTTGAATGAAAGGACTAAAGCTTCTCCTACAGTATCGATATCATCCTTGAGTGCAAACACAGCCAAGCCCTGCAACAACAGGCTTTTTGGTTTACGTACTTTAATTCTGAACCTGCCCATAGCCAGCAGAGAATTTTTCTCCAGGATTGTAACTAAACAAATCTTTGATTTCCTCATTCACACAGGTTTTGCTCAAAGCTGGTAGGGAAGGGAACTTGGCAGAGTGGCAGGGCAGGAAGAAAGCGGGCTGGGTCTCAAGAAGCCTGCACAGAGTCCCACCCTGACACTAATGTGTCCTGAAACCCAGCCTCTCGTATCCCTGCTATGCCTCAGTTTCCTCCATGGCTGTAGAATAAGAGCTTAAACAGACGACCTGGACCCTCCATCCAGCTGTGTCGTTTTATCATTTCTAAGCGAACTCCACGAGGCGGCCTGTGAAACCTGGGCCAGGGTCATGGGCTTGAGTCAAGGAGGGTCAAGGACAAGAGCCAACTGTTCCGGAGCTCAGCTCTCCCATCTCATCCAATTCAAAGAAGGAGAAAACCAACACAGAGGAGGAAGGAGAGGGAAGGGGAGAAGAAATCACTGCTGCCAAAAAGGATATTACGAATTCCATACATTACACTCAGAGCAAAGCTTCACTCATGCTACTTACTATTTATTTTGTATACAGGTTTAGGTAGCTGATATCCAAATCACAGAAGATCAAAAACTGCGAATGAGAAAGAAGAAACAAGCCAGCTTCTAAAGAGATACTCACAGAACACACACCAAGGGGGGAGGCGGGGGGGGGGGGGGAGCCAAGCAATAGAATTTAGGAGAGAAACATCTATGTAAAGCAAACAAAAACCTCAAAAAATTCACTAGTTTGGGGTCACTTAGCATAGGTGGAGTTGTTCAGAGTGTGGGAGGAGGAGAAAACATACCTGTACTTCAACAGGTTTTGAAAACAGAGCTACACTTACGACATAAACATTTACATATAAGAGGACGATACTGAGTCATCAGGATTAAACTATATTCCAGATCATCTGCCTAACAAAGCAAGAAAGTATATAACCCATTTTATGTAATTCCCAGCCAACAGTTTTAAAGTATTTTGCCTTCTTTTCATATGGATCTCAATGGCCATCTAGAAAATGTGTCTATCCAGAATGACACGTTCCGCAGGGGCCAGAAACGGTGGTTTTCCTAAACCGAACAAGAACAGTGTTTATCCGAGTTAGATTAAGAAGCAGGAAGCCAGAGGTTAAATAAGCACTCACTGGGCCCGCACAGCACACCAGGCGCGTACAGAGGCAAGGGGAGCGAGCAAAGGCGCTGCTTTCGCTGTTACATCCAAGACAAGGAAAGAAGCCAGAAGAGGTCTTAGGCCCTCCGGGCCCTCAAATGACCTAGGACTCCCCTCTCCAACAACCTTGACAAATGATCGGAGAGCCTCCCCCTGCCAGCTTATAATGAACAGAGAAACTCATTCTCTTAAGGGATTGTCAATTCATCTTCAGGAGTCCTTCTTTAAGCTGAGCTGAAATCTACTCTCCTGAACCCTCCATCCACTGGCCCTGGTTCTGTGTAGGGAAACAAGACTAACTGATCCACTTTCTGAAACAATGCTGGGGGAGGAACTGTAACAGGCCTCCGCCACTTGGCTGTCTCTTCTAGGAAAGCATTTCCCTTACTCTGCTTATTAACTAAATGTGAACGCCAGTTCCACTGTATAACAGTTTCATGAATTCTCTCTTAGGCCTGGTAAGAGCAGCTTTGCCCTTTCTGGGAGAGCCGAGGCTACACCTGTAATGTCAGGATGCATTAGCAATAATAAAGGCCACAGTAATGCAAGAGACGACTTCATACACACGTCACTGCAGAATGGCTAAATTCAATCAAACATGGCAGCACTTCCTACAATGCTATGATCACCGGGGCCAGCGCGTGTGACGTGGGCCCACTTACTGGAAGCTGCTGGAATCAGAAAGTGAGCGCTTGCTTTGAGACTGTAATGGACGGGGGGTTTTACCAGCCCCTAAGTGGTTTGGCATCCTTCTTTCCCAGGAATTACCTAGAAATTCATTTAACATCTGAAGACTACAAATGAAACTTCAGAAGGCTAAAAGTACATAAAGAGAAGTACATGAATATCATCTTAAAGAGATACGATTCTTACGGGGAGGAAAGCAAACTGCCAGGAGGTGGGGATCAAAGAATCAAAGCCAAAGATGACCTGGTCTTAATTCTCACTCAGTCGCCCACTTCCTCGGTGGCTTCCAGAGTTACTCTCCTGTCCTGTTTCTGCTTCCTCCTCCGTAAAATGGAACTACTACTGCCCAGAGACTCACCCAAGTGCTACAAGGAGTAATCAGTTAGCATTTACAAACACTGCTGATCTTCAAAGGAGGATTATTAGGCTATAAAGTAGAGTAGATGTGGTTTGAAAAATTTTTTAAAAACCTAAAATCAAGCATGCAAGCAAACTGAGAGGAGCAAACAGGCTGACATCACCTCCCAACAGCCAGATCCCTGCACCACCGTGGGCACCTGCCGGTTGCCCTCACCTGTATTTATATGTGGAGACAAAGGTGTAAGAGTGTTCTATAGGGAAATGGGAGGATGTGGAAAGAAGAGAGGGATGGAAAGAGAGGACGAGAGGGAAAGCATCGAAGAAAATGTAAAAGGGACCAGAGATAAGAAGAGAGAAACATAAGGGGACAGAAGGAAATAGAAAACAGCAAGAAATAAAGAAAAGTCAAATCCTGTCCTTAGAAGAGCAAAAACAGCAAGAAAGGAAGAAAACAAAAACAAAGAAAAGTGGAAGAGAAATCCTCATTAAGGGAGGAAAGAAGTAAAAAGTACATCCTGATTTCAAAGATAAAAAAGGCAAAGGTAAAAGAAAAAAAGAGCAGGACAAAGAGTAGAGAATGGAAAAAGACAACATAAAGCTTTTAAGAATGGGTCTGAGAACCAGAAAGCTGGACGAGGAATCATTAGCGAGTCCACAGTGCGTCTGCAGTGACGCTGCGTGGCCCAATTCATTTAGCGCTGCCCTGTACATTTACAGAAAAGTGCCTCTGATATAATAAAGGCTCATAAACACGCAGAAATTGGGTTAGGCCCGTTTCGAATTCCTGCCAAACAATGGTTCAGAAAAATGAAGCTCTATTTTAATTAGCTGGATTCACGAGTGATTTGATAACAGCAGATGCTGTCTGGATGCTTTCAGCTTGATGGGCTCCACATACATGAACTTAGAGGGGTTTTGATGCAATTAGGTATTTCTGCTCCAACATGCCAGGCCCAAAGACCTGAGCCTTACATGTGGCCCCTACGTGTTGCTATATTTATCTGCACGTTAATATTTCAAATCACAAAGATGAGGAAAGTGACCACATAAGAGGAGTACAAAAGTACTTTCTAGAAGTCACTGGTCTGTAGAAGAGAACAGTCTCGCAATGAGCTTTTCCTTCCACTGGGGAAAGAAAAGGTGGGCAGCTGAGAAAAAGCCACACAGGGCGGCACCGGGATAGAAATATTTAATGCCAAAGCTGAAATACGACAGAATGTGTAGTTCCAATTTTGCAATTCCAGTCCACTGTTACAGCAAAGGATTAGCCTAATGCACAGCCCGGCCTGAGACTAAGTGGCCTTCAAAACGTTCTTTGTAATCAGGCATCCTATTATAACTCAGATCACTGGTCCCTGAGACAGGCGGGTGTTCAGGACCGCAACCCTGCAAGTCCAAGTATTTCACCAGGTGCTTTCAAGCTGGGCACCTTACTGCCCCCTCTCTCCCTTTTAAGCACTCTCCTCCAAAGAGCATTCTGTTTACTTTTCCCAAAGCACTCTGCCCTCTGCCAGGACCACTTAAAACACCCCCCCAACCCCCCACCCCATGCAGCGCTGCTAAAGGACCTGCATAACCAAGAGCAGCTTCCAGCTTCGGGACTCGCACTCACCTAATAGGCGGCCTGATCTGTTAATTATCTGTCAGTTTGTCACGGCTGGGCTGAGACGGAGGATTATGAAAGGGGGGTACTGGGAGGACGCTCTCTACTAGGTGGTGCCCTCCTCTTCCTGAAACTCCAAGCTAGGCTCTCAAAACCGTCCACCCCTGTTGGAGGGCACTAGGACGGAGGCTGGAAAAGAGATGCAAGAGTTCTGACTGACTCATTCAGACGGAAGGGGGGCACCGGAGCCCCCCCACGGCCACAAGCACACAGGGAGAAGCACACACACCCTCACGCTCTCCGAGAGGACAGAACGGACATCATAACCTTCACACCGTCTCCCCTTCGCCGGCGCTAACAAGCCGAGCACGGTAAATCAAGGATGAAGTCCCTGTGCCAGGAGAGCAAAGGAGAAGCACCGCTTCGGTGAAGAGCCCAGAGGTGCCGTGCCGCCTGCGTCTGAATCAGCACTTCGGGGCAAGTGTCTGGAAGGCAGGGAGCTCCAGGCCAGCGGCTGAAGGGAAAATATGTATTTATTATATATAGTAGGCCTTCTTCAAAAGTTATTTATTTCACGAAACCACTCTGCTAAATAGAGGTTTCAATCTAATTGGAACTGCAATCTGCATATTGTAAATGCACCAAATGACAGTCTTCCAGACGTCTGCTCCAGTTTACGGTAGATTCCCCAATACACACATAATGCAAGAATGTAAGGAAAGAGCACAGAGAATTATCCTCAAATGCAGACATATTTCTCTTTATATATATTTTTTTCTCAGCCCCTTGCAGTGATGTGTAAATGGGGGGGAGGCAGAGGGTCCAGGCTGTGAAATGGGATAAGGCATGTGATACCCCGAGGTGACAAAGCCAATGCGGAGAGAGGCGGCTGGTGGTGGCCTTCGGTTTGCACTCAGCCGTGTGTTCAGTCGCACCCAGGCTTGGGCAGGCCCGCTCGCTGCCAGTCTCTTCTTTCCCTCCTGGGGGATGCGAGGAGGGAACCCCCTACTCCTCCCAGCTCCCCGTCATCCACATCCCCCATTAGCCATGGTTAATTAACAGAAGTGCGAACAGTCACGGACTGAATTAAACATTTTTGACAAGAAGTAAAAAGAAACCTTATAAATCAAACAAAAAATTTAAAAAGAAGAGGGAGAGAGAGAAAGTGCCCAAAGCGAAAGGTCAACCTACAAATAACTGAAGAAACGAGAAAGGAAAGGGGCAGGTCGGGACTTCTCGTAAAGGTCTGAAACGGCCTGTGTGCACCTCTGGGCTCACGGTGAACAGTGGCTTCCCGCAGAGAAGGCCGAGCTCTGGGGAAGAGACACGGGGGCGCGGTCCACATGTGCCCAGGGTTAATCTCCCTGCGCTACACTCAGATTTACTTTCTGCTTCCTGTTCCTTTCACTCACTTCAAGAAAGAATTTAATTTCTTTCAGAACTGCATCCCGAGGGCCCACAGCGGCCTCAGGCTTTCTCAGAAACTGAGTGTCTTCCACAGCACAACAACTCCTTTCCGCCTTCCATACTGACCCTGCCCATCTCTGTCACAGGGTGCAACCTTCCACAAAAACAAAACAAATTAATGCGAAGCTTCAGCTTCCCCATAAAAAGAAAAGAGAGAAGAGAAGAGAAGAGAAGAGAAGAGAAGAGAAGAGAAGAGAAGAGAAGAGAAAGGAAAAGAAAGGAAAGGAAAAGAAAGGAAAAGAAAAGGAGAAAGAATGAATACGAATTTGAAGGGGAGCTCTGCCAAACCCCGGCCCTCCCAACCTGGTCCAGCCGCATTCTTGCCTGCAGCCTGTGGTTCTCGGTGCCTCCCTACATTTTTCAAAATGCAGCTGCACAGACCTCTTAAAATTCAGATTTCTAGCGCCTATAATTACAGGGCGCTTGGGCCAGGCCCCTTTAATTAATGAACCTGGCTCCTCTGTCTTCAAAGGAAACCTGCACAGGGATAGATCACAGGAGTGGACTGACCCCTGATCAGTGCTCTCTGCTCACTCTGCCTGATGGCAACCAGCACCCCGCCCTGCCACCAGGGCGGCACAGCTGCCCCTGCTGCCCCATGTCCCACCTCCACTCACATCCCAACCTGGAACAAGCCTGTTGCACAGTAAGGCTGTAAAACATTTCCTGGAACTTAAGGGAAGAGAAGGAAGCTTTCCTGGGTGTGACCAGCAAAATCCAAAGAGAATCTGATTCTCCTGGGTTCGAATGCTCCCCTGATATCATCGCTTCCCCTCCACCAGGATGAGGCAGGGTGTGAGGGCAGGAGAGACAGCTGGTGCTCCAGGATGGGCAAGCAACAAAGGGCGTGGCCTAGGCTTTGAAAACTCTGGAAAAGAAATGAGTACAACAGACTTGGGACTGACACTCACCCCAAAGCTGAAATAAAACTGGTAGGAAAGGCCCTGCCTCTTGAAAGAAAAACAAGCGGACAAGCACCATGGCATGAAGATACCGTCCCCCACGTCTGGGGGAGAATCTGCGCGCGTCCCAAGGGCGATAAACGAGCCTGCGGTCTATGCCCATGTGGTCCGTGCCCATTCTTGGTATGACCCCCCCTCTAAACTAGCACCTGACCACCAGCTCGGAAGGAACTGGTTTCCTTCTGGCTGCTCTGGGCAGCACAGCCCAGCACTGCTTGTATCTGCTGCCCAGGCCAGGACAGCCTATAGCCTCTCTCTCCTACAAGTGGTTCTGGGCTGGCTTGTACCCACGTGCGCTGGAAAGGGGGCTGCCTTTGGCGGCAACAAAGACTGGAAGTGGTTGCAAACAAAGCCACAGATGCCAGAACAGACAAGGCCTGGGTCAAGTCAGGGTGACCCCAGGTACAGTTCTAGGTAGGAGATTTGAAATCCAGACTCCAACAGATCTGGCAATAACGAAAACAGGTTTTGTCCAGTCACTACCACCTGATAATCCTTTCTCAAGGGTCTCTCAGCCCCACAGCAAACCCAGGGGCTCAACGTTTGCGTACTGACCAAATAAACACACCTCTTCTACAGGCAGAGAAAAAGTTCTTAGATTCTGTGCCCTGTACCATATTTTCAGCAGTTTACCTAGTTTCTTGCTGTGATTCAGGCTATAAAATGAGGCTGGAGAAGCACCAGAGAACAGTACTGGGGTTAATGAATGAAAACTTGAAGCACACTGTCCTGGCTTCGTAGCTCTTCCCAGAGCACTTTACAGGACAGATGTCAAAAATGGAATTCGGCCCTGGCTGGTGTGGCTCAGTTCACGGAGCATCATCCCGTAACCAAAGGGTTGCGGGTTCAATTCCCGATCAGGGCACATGCCTGAGTTGCAGGTTCGATCCTCAGCCTGGGTGCATACAATCCCTGGTCCAGCTGTGTGCAATCCACAGTGTGAGTGCATATGGGAGGCAACCCATCAATGTTTCTCTCCCCTCTTCTCTCTCCAAAAAAAGCAATGAAAAAAAAAAGTCCTCGGGTGAGGGAAAAAAACTGAATTCACTCATTCATATTCTGCCAGAAAAGGGGGCTTTAACAAATTCCAGTGCGCTTCTGCTGTTGTACACATACTTTTGAAAGAAAGGGGAAGAACTGTAACATCAGTCTATCCAATGGCTACACGCCCAACTCAAAGCGAGGCATGACCCCTGACCACTGTGTCTAGCTCCCCGGCAGGCCGTTTCCTGGCACGTGACCTGCCATCTCTAGGCGCGACACTCGGAGGCTAACACAGGCCATCAGCTCTGCTCTCGCATTAGATCCGTCTCCAAGTCCATCAGCACCCTGCGCCCTGGGCCACTGACCACGGAACCACAGCAGCTCCAGGCTGAGAGCCCGGCCAGCTGGCAATACGGAGTCACCGCTGCCGTGTTCCCCAATCACTGACAGCAGGGTGGGGTGAAAGATTTTTTAATTTGGTTTGGTTTTCCGACCAAGACATTCTCAAAGTTCATTGTCCTTTGAAGTGGAAGCATTTATTCTCTAACAAACAAATAATTAGAAGCACAGGCCTAAAGAGAACACGGAATTGAGGACAAAGGTCAGGAGATATGAAAATAGGGGCTGGGAGGCAGCTGCGATCAGGAATGTCCAGGGACTCTTGGCACAGGAGCTGCCCGCCGGCCGGGCTCTCTCTTTCCAGGGAGCCTCGAGGGGAAATCACCCGTCATCGATCCTAGGGCGCACGCGTGCTAAGGCCAACCCCTTACCTCAGAACAGCCTCTGCCTCAAATTCCTGCTTGCGCTTTAATGTTTAAATTATTAAATGCATTAATGTATTTACATTATTCAAGTCTTATGTGCATTTTTCTAAGATAATTTATGTATAAGAGTTTGAACGTCCATGACTGTTAATGTCTACAACCCTTCCTGTTCATTATTGATTCTGGAAGAGAAAAAAAAAAAGTCAAGAGTTTTAATGCCTTATTTTTAATGTATTAAGAGCCTGAATAAGTGCATTCTCTTTTTTCTTTTGTAATTTCATAATTTAAGCAGTGCATTTATTAAACTGACACAGTGCGAACTGTGGTGAAGCCTGGCACGACTCCACGCTGCCGAGCAGCCAGCTGGAGGCGCGGGCCCGCACCTCGCGACCGCGGCGGCCGGCTCGGCCCACGGCCCTCCTCTGAGAGGCAGGGGGTGGCGGGGGGCTGCAGGCGCTCGCCAGACTTAGGCTGTGCGAAGAGATTCTCTTCCTTCTTTTTAAAGTTCTTGCCAAATCCTCTGTCCCTGTTCAGTGGGCTTCCAGAATGCTGCTGGGCAGCCTCTTCTTTTTACGGCGGAACTTTCTGCTCCTCGGGCTCATCTGCTGTGCCCTAGGTGATCCCCAAGCAGAGCTCACAATCAGCACACAATTTCAAGAACAATTAAAATGCCAGAGCTTAGCACAGCAACGAGCAAACGACACAACTACTTTTAAAGGGGGATCTCAAAATGCAGACAAACATCTCAAACAGACCGCACCTCGAACTTGAGCAGAAAAACTTCTTTCTTTTGAAATCCAGTTTCCCCAGCAGAAAAGCCCTCTTTCAACTATAGCCAGTAGAGCGACAGTGACACCCAATGGCCTATTCGTTCAGTCCTGACTGAGCATCCCCCTGACGCTCCCCAGAGACAGGTCTCAGGCCCAGGGCTCCCGTGGGAGCTCGGAAGCTGGAAGGAAAATCAGGCTTCAGCTACTCATCAAGAAGCTGAGTCGCTAATGGATAAATTTCCTGTCACTACACAGAACACACACACACACACACACTCTGTATGGAACTACGCTCACGTGTGCAGACTGCACAGCAGAGCACACACCATACAGTCTTTCTGAAAGGTGCCGTGGGCATGTGTGCACGTGTGCACACACAGATGCACGGCACGTGGACTGGGCAATGCTGTACAAATCAACCTGGAGTGGGAGAGGGGAAGCTGCTCACTGCTGTTTCAGAATCCAACTCTGCCATTTCTCATGCACACACCCATGCACAGTCATAAACATAATATGTACGCGTTTTATGTATTTGCCATACATTTTCTTCCTTTCTTTTTTTATTTTTTCTTGTTTTCCTCTTTTCTATTTTCTTTTCTTTTTTGGCTACTCATTACCATTCTTTAACTGTTACAATTTATATCAGCATATAATGTTAAATAATTACAGGGAGCAGAGCTCACTCTAGTGAGGATATAAACGCGCTGTGGGAATCTACAGATTTAAACAAATAACACTCACAGCAGGGGGTGAGCGGATGAATTAGCATTAATATCCTGCCTGGGAGATCCCAGTGCACTGGTACTGCTTAAATACAGATCTTTTCTGTAACAGTCAATATGACAGCTCCCGGCAATACGGCCCCTTTCCCTTTCCCAGTCAATACAGTAGCCAGTGAAAATAGAAACGTCCCTATAGCAATCAATATAGCAGCCAGCTAAAATAAACCCTTCCCTTTTAAGGGCTATATAATAGTCAGCTAAATGGAAGAACTGGCACCCCTGCTGGAGAGCTCAGCAGAGAAGCCAAGGAGTGAACAGGCCATGAGCACTAAACGATCCTTGTGCTCACACAGGCCCTGCCCGGGAAGAGAGAAGACATCGCAGGCAGGGAGCCTGCAAGGGACACTTGGCAGGCTGCTCCCGGTCCCATGGAGTAAATGCCCAGGTCACAAGCAGGCCAGGGGGCACCCCTTACGGAGGTTTCATCAGAATGGCCAGAGACTCTCGAGTCCTTGTTCAGACTGCCGGCGCACAGGGGACATCTGTCTCCCATGGGGCGTGAGAGTATCTTGATCTGCACCCCCCTCTGCCCCCGCCCAGCCCCAGAGGGAAGAGTATTAAGTTAACAGTCTGTGGTTTTCTGTTTTCCAGCAGCAGGGACAGCGGCTGTGTCTGAATCAGACATCCAGCCAAGTGGGTAAAAAACACGGCATTCTATGTTGAATGCCGCCCAGCAGATATATAGAACCCATTTTTAACATTCACAGCCATGAATCTATTAAATATTGTAACAATACCATATTTCCCCCTACTCACAACATGGAAATACTCTCCTGCCTTGGAGATATATAGGAAAGAAGTTGTATTACAAGAGAATTCACTCTGAAGGCCAGAAATTATCCAAAGGCCTTTAAGAAAGGAGAAAAAGGAAACAAGGAGCATTTGATTAAGAGAAGTTGCCATGCATTTAAAGTCACTATTCTTTTTCGTTATAACTAGCTACTTCTAAAATTAGTTCTGTTGGATTATGAATTTGACAAATGTGGAATACAGCCCCCGATACCGTGCCAGCTTCCCACCGGCACTCCTGAGGTGCATGCTGGGACTGTTATGCTCCAAAGCAGATGAACGTCAGGGACGTGCCCCCCTTCATTACGATTCAGCAATCTGTCTGCCGTCCTGTGGGTGAGCCCACAGAGGGTCCCTGCTTCCCTGGCCAGGTGTTTAACACCCAGTGATGCTCATGTCATCAATCAGGTGACTCAGGCAAGTGCCACAGTGTCAGAAACGGCAGGAAAAAAAGATCCCGAAAGTCTGAGAACTCAAGTCCTGAAAATGTTGGATCCCAGGACCCCACCGAAGGCAGCAGACTGAGCACGCCCCCTTTATTTCAGGAAGTCCAGTCAAAAAGCATCTTAGGAGAGAAAAAGAAAATGTCATCCAGGTCCCCTCCTGCAAATGGCCTTTCTATGAGGGACGCCAGCCCTCATCGGTGTCCTACAGGCCATCCTAAAATCCTAGTGTTCTTAACCCCACTGTGATCATGGCAGCCACTCAAGGAAGTAGACAGATATGGGTGGGGGAGGTTGGGATGCACCCACGACTTTACAAAACGCAGTGGCACAAAGGGCGAGACACTAGGATGACCCTATGCGGCACTTTGCTACTAGAGCTGAAGCCCGCGGACACTCTATAAAGGCCACCGCGCACGGTCATCCCCACTTCCACACCACACCACACAGACACTGGAGGGTGCACACTCTCAGTCAGATGGCAGCGCAGCTAGGAAAAACACACCGTGATGTTAGCAGAAACTGCTTC
>PVJD01011825.1:0-43667 GCA_004026545.1 Mormoops blainvillei | reverse complement strand
ACCAGCAGGCCACGAGGGACCGAGCCCTGCCAACAGCCAGGGAAACCAGTGTGGAGGTGGAGCTTGAGGGGCCCAGTGCCCACCCGGGGATGGCAGCCCGGAAGAGACCCTGCCCCAGAGAGCCTGGCCAAGCCTCACCTGGATCTGGGTGTGACCTACAGAGACTGTGGGAGACAGGATTGTTCACGTCAGTGCATTTCGGGTAATCTGTTATGCAGCAACCAGGAGGTCCTGTACTTGCGTGTTCAAGGAACTAGAATGAGACCCGTTTGGCTGGAGTGCAGTTAGCGAGTAGGAAGTGAAGTTGGAAGGGTGCTAGGCTACGTAGGGCCTTTTAGTCCTTGTGCAGTTTTTAGGGGTTTTTAGGAGCAAGCTCTGCAGCCACTGGAGAATTCTGGGTAGAGTGACAAGGTCTGACCTAAGATTTGCATGCTCTTGTTCAAAGCTGTTGAGAGCAGAGCCAGCGAGGTGGGCATTAGGGTGGGAGCAGGAAGCCCGGTGAAGTCAGCGCAGGCCACACAGGTGAGAGAATAGGTTGGTTCGGTGGTGCCCGTGGAGGAAAGAAACGGTTCAAACCCGGATTTGTCTTTGTGTAGAGCAGACAGTTTTTGGTGACAGGTTGGCTACAGGATGTAAGAAAAGGGGATCTAGGGTACGGGAAAGTGGCCACAGGTCTTTGATTGTGGGCTGAGACGAGGACGAGTTTTGGAGAAGCAGGTGGGGAGTGAGCACTCGGGAGCAGGGTGCTCAAGAGGTGAGTGTGAGGCGCTTTTTGGGCTCCCACGTAGAGCAGTTAGGCAGTGAGTTCAGCCTGAGTGTGGAGTTCCAGGGAGGGCCTGGGCTGCAGGAGCGAACGGGGGCGCTGTCACGGCAGACTGCACCGGAGGCCAAGGGACCCCATTTAGGCAGAAAATAGGACCAGGCACCGAGCCCCGGGCACATGGACATTTGTCCATGAGGAAACGAGCAGAAAGCAGCAGAGGGGGTTGAGTGAGGTCTGTAGGAAAGCCAGTGGGGTGCGTCTCCTGAGAGCCGAGAAGGATGTTTTACAAAGGCGAGGGGGTGACCAGTTGTTCGGGGTGCCAGTGAGTTGGGGGTTGAGATGAGACCTTGGGTATGGCAGTGGAGGCGGTTTGGGACTCTGCGAAGAACAGTTTCAGAGCAGATGCGAGAATTGGAGACCATGGATTTGGGTCACTTGAGAACTTACGCTCTAAAGAGGATGAGAAATGGGGTGTCTGGAGAGGGATGTTGGATCAAGAGTAGATCGTTTCTGAGCGTGGGAGAGCGTGAAGCATGTTCGCATTCTGTTGGGAAAGATCCAGTGGAAATGGAGAAACTGATGACACAGGAGAGATGTGGCCACCTGCTGGTTGGAGGGGAGGGATCCTGTGCACAAAACCTGAGTCAGCCTGTGATGGTTGAGCAGCTCACCTGCGGGAACAGCGGTGGCTAGGCCAGGTGCTGGCAGGTGAAGCTGTAGCCTTGGGGACTTTTCAGTGTTCCCGCCTATTAAACCCCCTCTCCCGATGAACAGAAAGTAAGTTCGCCAACTGGGAGGGAGCGGGGCAAGGACACGGTTCCGTAGGTCTGCATGGAATCAGCCAGGTCAGGGTGGGTGACACCACGGGAGGAGTGGGGGCGCTGAACATTGTGAGATTACTGAAATTCGAGGCTGCATGAGTCAAAGCGTTGGAGCTGGAGCTCTACGTTAAGTGATTCCATCAAATATCTGTGATGTGTCTATTTATTGAGAAGTTCAGCAAGAAACGTGCTGAGCCTCGTGTGGTCCAGCAGACGGACCCAGAGCTGCCCAGGAGCCCCGAGGTCCTCGGCTGGCTTTCCTGTCAGCACTAGAGTGACGGCACTCGGGGCTCTTTGGGTACTTATCACCTCAAAAGCTCGACTTTGACTTTTTTTATCTTCCCAGATTACTTGTGATCTTCAGTCTTTGATTGAATCTATTTGCCGTTCAGGCTGTTTTTTTATGTATTGGTTTGTACACCTTTATGTAAAAGATTATTTAATACGTAATATAGCAATATATTACATTAAAATGAGAAATATTATTGTTTTAGAGTATTTATAGGCTAATTTGTAAAAATATATTATGCTTTTATATTAGACATTAAAATAATTTGAAAATTTAATGATCACTTGCTAAAATTCTTGTGTTTATTTTCCCCATAATATAACTTATAAATGTTTTAGGATTTACTCTAATACTCAGATCCAGAATTCCTCTGATCCACTATTTATAAAGATTATAAATATCTACATTAGTGAAAGATAAGCTTATGTTTATGTAAAACAATGGAATGAAAATTAGAACAGCCCATTTTCATCAGACCACTAGGTGGCGGTGTTACCCTATTATTTAGGTCCGTTGGAGGTTTAAAATTAAATATCCTATTATTGTACACTAAGGTTTTGTAAATGAGTATGTGGGTTATAACGTGGAAATGTCAGCATATACAATGGCTCTACCAACCTACCCTCTGGACTCTAGTCTTATATGATAAGTACTCATAGTGAATATTGAAAACCTTAGATTCACCTAGAAAGGACCAACTTGTCCAGATGCAGATTCTAAGAATAAAATCGGAATACCACACATATTCTTTATATAAGAACTTGATGTATAGGTTTTTAAAATACTAAAATACTCAAGTAGATATTTAGGTCATTTCCTGACACCTGAGGTATTCAAATTGATACTTTTGAATGGGGGGTGTATCAAAGTACACTGAATCTGTTGGAGAAGCACCGTTTTTCTGTCCAGTCTCTTCCAGGGCAGGGGGTCAGTGCATTCATCTCGCTAAGTGAATGTTTGTCTTACAGAGAAGCTGGGATGATAACTGAAAAAAAAAATCCTGGGAAATATACACATTGTTCAGAAGGAAAACTGAATTGCAAGTCAATATATTAAAGCAAAAATGGCAAATGTTTTTTGACCTTTACCTCTGTCTTTGCTAAAAGTTTGAAATTGAGGGGTTTTTTCCTCTTGTAAGAATATATTTCAGATTTTATAATGGAAATCATTTCACAGAGAAAATTTTATGACAAACTTGGGAACTGACTCCTGTTAGTCAATATTTATAATTGGAATAGATTTTCACTGCCTTGAATCTCAGTATTAGAGGTTTAAATTCTTCATGAAATAGTGAGGACTGTATTGATCAATTTCCATTTGATCCTCAAAGAACTGACGGGATTTGTATAACTCTGAAAAATTTAAGATTGAGCTGAATCTAGAAGTATCTTATTCTTTTATTTTAAAACTAAAATGAAAGACTTCAAATGATATATGAGAATACTCCTGATTTAATATATAAGGTGTGTTATTAGTTATGTCTTAATTCTATCCAAGTAAATATATGGAAAACCAAGTAGAATTAGAACCAGAGAAATGACTTTTAGATTTCTCTGATTTAAATCCCTTCTATTTGTATGATAATTTATGTAAATGAACAGGATGTCTTAGAAATCAAAAGAGTCCCAGAAGAAATCCCTGAAATCCAGTCAGTTTGATAAAAAGCAATGTGAATATTTGAACACGCACCATTCTTTAGGGCAGTGGACAGTAATGGCCGAGAAGGTCTGAGGATGGGCATTGTATGAAATGAGCAGACACGAAGGGGGTCTGAAAAGGACAGTTACTGTTATTACCTCGAGGAGGTGATTATAATGATCACAGCTAATGTTTATTGGGTGCTTTTCTGCTCACTAATGAGCGCATTTCGTCGTCACAACAGTTGTGTGAGGATTACTGTTGTTAACCCCATTTAGCAGATGAGCAGCAAAGTGAGGCCCAGAGCAGGAGGGCGTTCGCCCAAGGAGAGATCTGGGGTTGGAGAGGGGTCTGACTGGCGCAGAGTCCGCGCTCCCAACTGGAAGGGAGAAGAATGGTGTTAGGCAGAAGATAAATAAGGCTCTGGGCTCAAATGTGTCTTCTGTGACTTTGGGAAAGTTGCCTTCCCAGACCCGTTCCTCGATCTGTAAGAGGAAGCAGCATCTGCCTTTAAGGGGGTGGCGGCAGACAAGTTCCAAGAATACCCTGGTCATTGGAAAGCACTCTGTAAAGGTTAGGGGTCTTTTTCCTTACATTTTAAAGCTATTTTGCTAATTTTAATTCTTTATTAGGAATTTGTTTCTTGTTATGTAGAAGAAAGACATAGAGTTGTAAGTCTTTGCATAATTGGGGAAATATATATCTTTTTTAATTGAATTTATTGATTTGTAAAAATTTATACTTTTTTATCACTTAAACGTAGAACATATGCAATGTTAAAACTATTATCCTTTGCCTTTTTTCCTTCCCCAGTTATTTAGCGTGAAATCAATCCATTCATTCAATAAGTGAGCACCTATTATGTGTCAGAGACTTGACATGTACACGTGGAGTTGCATCAGTGAAAGAACACAGACAAATACATCTGCGTTCAAAAAGCTTATGTGAGTAGGAGAGGACCACAGATGTAATGAAATCAGTAAATTATATCATAACATTACAGGTGCTCTGGTTAAAAAAAAATTCAGATCAGGGTAATGGGTCAGGACTGCAGAGGATGGGGAAGGGATGGATTTTTATGCAGGGTTGTCGGTGTTGGACTTTCTAAAAAGATGACATTTGCGCAAAGAGCCAAATAAACAGCAGGAGCTGGCGATGTGGGTAGTTGAGGGACTGTCACCACAAGAGCTCTGACGGCATCTGCAGAGAAGCCGGTCCACCTGTCGCAGAATGAGAGGGGGGAGGAACTGAGGTCCTGAGGTCCACAGATGTCAGAGCCTTGAAGTCTAACGGAAGGGGAGCTGTGGCAGGATTTGTGACAAGAGCCCACTGACTTGATCTGCACAAAGGTTACTTTGGGGGCTGATTGACAGTAGAGCACAGAGGACAGGGATGGAAGCTGAGATCTCTGGGGTAAAGGTGACGCTATCAGAATGGGAGGCTCCACAGAGTTGGGGAGAAGTGGTTGGTTTTGGATGGAATGGAGGATGGGGCCAAAGAGTTTGCCGACACAGTGAATGTGGGGTGTGCTGATTGAGAGTGACACGAATTCACGGGCTCGTCCGCGTCAACAGGTGTGATTCAGGTTGTGCCCACGTGGGGCGGAACAGGTTGTTTGGGAGGGATGGCGAAGTCTGCCCGTGGGCTGCACCTGCATACGCAAGCCCTCTAGTCTTGGTGCGCCCCGTCCCTTCTCAGTGGGGCAGGGCCATCAGCAGCCTGCCCCGCGCTGTTGGCTCCTTTCCCGTGAGCCTCTGGGACATAATACCTACGTGACGGGTTTCGGTTCCATCACCCACACACTTGAGCAGAAACGTAGCTCTCTTTTGTTTTCAGTAACGGTCCCCATTCAGGATAGGTCTCATTATGTTAGGAATTTTTAAGTCTCTGTTAGGAAAACCCAGTTAAATTCAGGATTCTTCTCCCTTTCTCCCCAGGCTGGTGATGACAATGAACATGAGGTGAGAGGCAACCTCTGGCCGCGGCCGTCGCCTGTCCTCTGTTGGCGCCGGGTGCACCTCCTCCAGCTCTGTCTGTGGTAAGTGGCCTCGTGCTCCTGTGGTCAGCAGTCTGTGTGTCAGCAGGTGACCTCCTGGCCCTAGGTCTCTTCAGACCGAAAGGCCTATTCTTAGAGATTTCTGCAAGAAAACACTTGTGTCTTCTTCTGGGCCATTCTATGGAGTGAGTTTTGTCTTTTAGAACTTAAATTACTTCCACCTCTGGTGCCAGTGGCTCTCAAACTTTTTGGCCTCAGGGTCTCTTTACATTTAAAAATCATTGAGGACCCCAAAGGGCTTTGTTTATAAGGGTTATCTCTATCAATATTTACTGTATTAGAAATTTAAATTGAGGAATTAAGCAATATTAATTAATTCAAAAGTGATAAGAGCAAACCCATAACATTATAGTAGTTTTAATTAACATCAGTGTTTCCCAGAACAAAAAAATTAGTGAGAAAAGTAGTATTTTGTTACATTTGTGCAAATCTCACTAATGTTTGGCTTAACAGAAGACAGGCAGACTCTGGTGTCTAGTTTTGCAGTCAGTGTATTTTGATATGTTGCTTTTGTTGAAGTATATAAAGAAAACCTGACTGGACACAAATATGTATTTGGGAAAGTCTATATTTATGGTCTTTTCAGATAAGGATGTTTTCCTTTGATACTACCCTAAAACTTGACAAGTGGTGTTTTCTTAAAGGACATTTGTAATGTGGACTCTGAAACCAGTAAATGAACATTTCATATTCGGCTGCATTAGAACTATTAGTGTATCTTGCCCTAAGGATGGATTTTTTAACATTGTAATGATTGAACCGTGTCTAATTACTTTGTAACCTCAAGCGCTGGTCCTTTGGAAAAGGTGGATTCACTGAGTTATGCAGATGTTCTGCCTATTGACACATGTCATTAATATGATATTTGAAAATCCTATTTAAGTATCCTGGTAGCAGGTACAAGTGCTACAGAATTCTAATTTCCACTTGAAAGCTCACATTTTATCACTGGCAGTGAGTTCTGTCAATTTCCTCTCTTGAAGTGACAGGCTCACTTTGTGCGTGTTCCAAAAACTGTCTGGCACTTGCTCAAGTCTGACAGTCATGCCTTCAAGTACAAGTGATATTCCATGAATAAAATAGCTACTTTTTTTTTTTAGTTTAAATAAACTGAATAAGAATTTAAAAAATATAAAGTAACTCGTTCAATTTGTAACTCAAACAATTGCTCAAGTGCTTTTTCTGGAGGCAACTGCCTATGTCAGTGGGTAGCAGAAGTGCCCTCTGTACGCTTCACACTTTGTCACAGATAGTTAAAAGGACAGAGGACAGGTGCTCAAGGGATTTTAATTTAATAGTAATCACCGTACAGGGGAGGTGGCTTTTTCACACGAGCGCAAGATGGGGAGAAATTGGCAACTTCCAGTGCAGACGATGTTCCCGCCGTGACCCACGTTGGAGCCCAGCATTGCTGCTCTTGTGGGGTCAGTGAAAGTACTGGCACAGTGACGAGGGAATGGAAAATAGTTTTGGCCTTGCAGACCCCTGAAGGGGACTTGGGTCAGCCAGGGGCCCACAGACGGCACTGTGAGGGCCAGCGCACTGCGGGGCGCGCGGGCTCGGCTGGGCCTGCTCACCTGGGCTTCTCTCCTGGTGAAGTGGCCTGCGGCTCAAATCTCTTGCCTCTGTGATCGCCGCAGTCCCCCTCCGCCTGGCCCGTTGGTCGCGGACAGTTAGACCGGTTTTGTTTAAATCGTGGATGACAGTTGGTGCTGTCGTTATGAGAGCAGAGCATGCGTTGGGAAATAAAAATTCGAGTATTTCTCTCTGGTCCCGCATTCCAGACCCTTTCTCACAGGTGTGAGCTCTTTGCCATTTCTGTGCAGGATGTGTGGGCCACCTTTACCTGGCCGCCTGGGTGGGTCGGCTTGACGCAGCGTCTGCTGGCTCCCACGCGAAGGACGAGATGGTGACACAGATTGCCCGTGTTCCTCATCTTCCTGATTTGGGAGCATACATTCATATTTTCATTTTTGCATCTACCTCTGTTTGTTTTGTCTGTGGCTCTGTGCAATGCACTTAAACAGAGGTTTCTGCTGAATTTGTCACGGACCAATGGCAGACCAGAGTGTCCCCAAAGAGGAGCGAGGGAGGAGGGGCCTCCTCAGGCCCAGTGTCCACTTCCAAGGTGGCCCTGCCCTGGGCAGACTGTGTGGGGTGGGAGAGGGAGTGTCGCAGTAACTGATGAGAGGAGGAGAAAGGCAGGTCACATCTGACTTTTTCTGTTGACAGTTAGGGAAATCGAGGCCCCGAAAGGAAAAGTGACTGACCCCGTGTTGTTAAGATCAGATGCTGGACTATGGTCCTGTCTGTTCTCTTTGTTACTCCAGTTGACTGAGGACACCCCTGCAGCCGACTTGGGGAGGAAACGGCATGTTTTATCAAGCTGGTCATAGGGGGGAGTGAGGATTTGTTAATATTGTATTTTCATAGCTTTTTATTATTTTTAAAACAATAATCTTTAACTTCTTGTAAGTTTGTCAATTTATTCATTTCAAAGTGAAGTAAACTTTATTTTGGGTAGTATTTGTTTTGTGTGCCTTTATTTATTTATTTATTTTGCTTTGAAGGATATAAATCAGGTTCTGAAAAGATACACTAAAACCCTAAGAATATAGAGCATTTTGAGCTTGCATTTCTGTTTTAAGTGGTTGAAACTAAAAAAAATTCAGATTCAGAATATTACCACATAGAGAAAAGAAAGCCAGTTTTCTCCGGTCTAACTGTATAAATTATACATAATATTTAAGAGCAAGAGCTGGTCTCCATTTTAGTGATTGATGTGAAACAGAGCATCTTGGCCTCAGAAGCACAGACAGAAGGCATTTGCTGTGCCCAGTTTACTCCCTCAGAACCAAGAAGCAGCTGCAGACGGTTCTGTGTGAGGTTCGTCACAGGTCCTGTGTGCCTTGGAAATGTCTCATTCAGTTCAGGTCGGTTTTCTGTATGATACAGAGCGGGTGAATACATTGTTCCGAAAAGTGTCTTAGAGACTGGATGCTGTATTTCATTTGTGAAATTTGCTTTCACTCCCTTGAAAGGGACTGCTAGGCCAAGAAAGTGACCTAAATCTGGCAAGCAAATCTTTCCTAAATACTATTCACGATCCTCTTCCCGTGAGGCAGCGATTTCACCCGGGGCGCTGTAATAATTTTTAAAACACGTGATACTTGACGATTTAGTCGGGGGCACGGACCTCTTTTCCCTTAGATTGTCAAATTAAAAAATGACAGCAGCTCGCACGACAGTAGCTGCCTGGTGTGAATGGATCAAAATTGTATCTATTTTTATTGTCAGATCAGCAAAAATGTATGTTTTGGTGTGCTGCAGAATTTTAGCAATTGGTTTACGTGTGCCATGACATGAGAAAGGTGGAAGGTCACTGCTTAAAGGGGTGCGGTGAGGGGATGTGAAAATGTAGCTGGTTCCAACTTCCGTGATTTATTAATCTTTGTATTTGTAACTTTGGGGAATAAACTGAGAAATGATAAAACCTCAAAGATGAAGACAGCTACAGAAGTAATAGAAGAAGGTGCAAGGGGATATTAAAAAATGTCATACGCTGATAACTCAGTGAATAAATCCTTTGTGACATTTGTGAGGAGCACTGACTGCACAGAAACTCTTACCCACAACAAATCGAGGACAGAAAATGGCAAGGGCCAGTAGCAGCACTGGGCGGGGGAAGTGGCCCCGAATCCTGCCAAGACCCCTGGGCCACAGGGAAGGGCCTACCAAAAAACAGAGGCTAGATTTTCACGGTGTCTCTGGCTTTCACCCTCAAAGCCAGAAGGCACGGCCTGCCTTTGCGGAGCTCAGCCTGCCGTCAGGAGCAGCGAGTGGAGGGAAGGCGAGCGAGTCGAGCCGAGGCAGTCCTTTCTGAAGGGCTCCCCGGGGCACGGCTGCGG
The DNA here is from genome assembly GCA_004026545.1 of Mormoops blainvillei. Lineage (NCBI taxonomy): Eukaryota > Metazoa > Chordata > Mammalia > Chiroptera > Mormoopidae > Mormoops > Mormoops blainvillei. Next base: position 34,192 of record PVJD01011825.1, on the reverse strand, counting down.
CCGCCCGGGGCGTGCGCGGGGTGGGCTCGGAGAAGGCGCTGCGCCCTTGTGGGTGGGGGCCGCGCCGACTGAGCTTTGAAGGAACAGGTCTCAGCGACAGAGCGTCCTTTGAAATGAGAGAGAGCCCTTCAGATGTAACCCTTTGCACAACCTGTGCCTCCTCACCAGCGAGCGGCTGCCCTGTACCCCCAGGGGCAGCACTCCTCTCTCTGGAAAGTGTAAGACTATGTCCTTATAAGCCACTCACGTTGGCGGGGCTGGTTTAGAAAACTGTCACCTGTCGGCCGGAACATAAAGGGGCACATTTACACAGAAAATTGAGGGGGGACATTCTCCAGATTGGAGAACTCTGGCAGGGGATGGCCTGTCCGGAGTCGCTGGGGCACCCAGACTGGGGTGGGGGCTGGGGGGTTGTGAGCCGAGAGCACCCAATGTCCGGGAGAGGGAGGGGTTGGGACAGAGAAGAGGAAGTTTGCGGAAACTGTAGATAAATGGCTAACTCCACTGCCCCCTTTTCTACAGACATCGTTTCGCTAGATTTCTAATCAAAGACGAGCTCACGTTCGGCTCCAAAGGGGCCCATTCATGGCCGCAGAGGAGGGAGGGCCTTGGGAGTGAGAAGTTCTCTTCCCTTGCCAGGTTGGGCCGTCGCAGCAGTGGGGGTCCCCGACTGTCCAGCCCTCGGGCCCGGGGAGGGGCATGCGGAGCTGCTTCACAGTTACTAGGACTGAGGAAAATGGATTAGGAGGATCCCTGAAAGGTTATATTATTAAAAATAAACTTATGTCCTACGTGAAAGTTTTCTGCACAACCGTCCGTTTCGAATCACATGTAGTGCCGGCATCTGTGTTCTCTAACCACCTCCTACTCTGTCCCGGGGGAGCACACACTCAGATACCCCGTCACCTGAATCCACCAGGCCCACGCGCTCCATTTCTCATCGCAGTTTATTGTTATACATACAAGGTGCCATGCTACTGTAAGAATTATACCCAGGTTTACTTTTATTTTTAAAAACCTCAGAGAAAAAAAATGTTTCCAGTAGTTTTCATTCAATGTGAATGACAAGAATATTAGAGCTGTAAACACGGAAAGAACCACTTCCTTTCTTCCTGAGGAAGTTTCCTATTTTAAGCAATGAGAAGAGTTCTATAGAAAGCCAGCTTTTGGTCACATCCTCTCTCGCTCATTTCGCACACGCACTTGTTACTTTTAGAACCCAGGGCAGCCCGCTGGGGCACGTGACGGTCCAAGCGTGCGTGTGCTATGGAGGGCGAGTCCGCCGCCCTCCCAGGTGACAGAGGGCCGGCAGTCCCCTCCCAGGGCCCTGCTCTAGGCAGCATCCTCCCTGTGCTGCGAAAGAATGCCCTTTGGTTCGGCCTCTTCCATTTTCTCCTTTCATCATACAAGTGGGTCGTTAGCCTTTACCGTAAAGGGTGAGCTGTCCAGTGGACTCAGTTTACCTGGGCAAAAATCACAGCATTGGCAATTTTTTTTCAGAAGTTTAAATGCACATCTTGTCATTAAAACATGAGTGTGTCAGTTTTCTATTCTGTTTTTCTTTTTCTTTTATCAGTGGAAATGTTGTCGAAATGCAAGCATGATGCTGTAAATAACTGCTGGGGCCCATTCTCACTGTGTTTGACCTTCCTGGCCACTTCTCCTAGAGGGACTGTATCCACCACGTGCCCCCGCGCCGGGCACGCGCTGCTTGGGAAGGGCAGCGGCGAATGCCAGACTCGGTCGACTGCGCGGGCCCAGCGACTCAGATTTTGCTCTTTCTGTCAGGGGTCTTAAAAACGGATTCTTTTGCCAGTTCTCTCTGCTAATGGCTTGTTAAAAAATTTGTGTATCATTTGGGCACATAATACTTTAAGGAACACGTAATTAATAATTACAATGTAATTTTAAAAGTTTATAGCAAGTGGAAGGATCTCAAAACTTGTTTTGTAATTAATGAGTAAATTGGTACAGTTTCATGCCTAACAACAATAAAAATATTTGGGTGATTGATTTTCCTTGCATATCGTTTTTTCTCCTGGTCATCCTTCTCATAGTGTTTTATACAGGCTTGTGTAACCACGGCAGGGAATTTATTCACTACTTCCATATTTTATGTGTGGGGTATATTTAAAAATTAAGTACGTATAAACACAGGAAATACGCATGGCGTTCTTTTCTTTGTTAAACACTTTGTCACTCATACAGTCATGTGACATTTAAGTGTGTGTGTGTGCGCTACGAGCTGTGCCCGCTTCGTCTCTGGGCTGCCCCCATTCAAGCTCGGAGATGACCCGTAAGTCCCACTCTGTGGCCCTGGCCCCAAGAGAGCGAGGCGTGACTCAGGCTGGACGTGGGGCTCTGCCCTGCTCTTCTTTTCTGCCTTGTACGGAAAGTATCATTGCAGATACAGCTTAATAAGCATATATTAATTTGTTTTTGTCATAAACCTCTACATTGTACAAGTCCATTGAGAACTATATGAAAAACGTCATTTTTCTATAATACCTGTGTGAATAACCTAACGCGTCATCCAGAGAAACTGTCCTTAGTTTCCCTTTAATAGGCTTCATTCTGAGGAACATTTAGGAACAAGTCATTCACATTTAAGTGCCCGTCTGTTTCTGGAGGCAGCTCACGACTCGGATTCTGTGCTGGGTGTTCCTGCGGGTGCGGCGGGCAAGCTGGATGCAGTCGCCGCGCAGAGGAAGGGACATAGTCGCCAGGGGTCTGCCTTCAGTTCTGACAGTCTCTCCCTTAAGGGGATCCAGTCCCCACGCATCTCACTGTTGTTTACTGTTCTGGAATACTCAGGGCATTTCTATTTACCACCCAACAGCTTTACGGCAGGGCAACCACCGTGTTATGGGGGAGGAGTTAGTCATTTTTATGTAAGTGCCCTAGACTTTGTTTGAAAATCACTTTTATTTATTTATTTTCTTGTTATAGCAGTTGTCTTTCTTTGACGCAGATAAAGCTCACACATATTTTTTTCCACCTGATCTTGCACAAATTGTGAGTTACGGCTCCACCCAAATACTTTGGTGGATTTATAGCTTGGCAAGTGTTCTTTACCGGTGTTAGGCCTTTGGCATTTTATGCTACGTTGCGGCATTTACTTTGCTTGTTGTTTCATAGGACACTTTCTAGAATCAAAGAATAAGGAAACATTGTGCAGGCAAACAGTGGCCTAAAATTCTACAGAGACACAGTCTTAGCGGGTCTATAAAAGTGTGACTGTTTCTGGGAAATGGAGCAGTTCTGTGACTGCATTTGACACTCACATTGCGACACGGCGGCCCCAGGGCCCCAGGCTCGGGTGCGGGGCAGGAGGGAGGTAGGGCCTGTGACGGGGTTTCGTCTTTCTAATCATCCACATGCCCGCACACAGAGGAAACGTCCTGCTTTCTCCTCTGAAGAGGTACGTTTTTAAATAGCCTTTTGGTAGCTTCTGGAAGCTCTGGGCAGGCGCTCAGATGTAAGAAGCGTCCTTGGCACTACGTCGCCTTCTGCAGCTCCTGTCGCAGCCAGGCCGGCAGCGGCTGCCCGAGTCTGTGTAGCAGCCGGGAGAGCCCCACGTTGTGGTCCCGGTAGTAGCTGGACAGGAAGGCTCTGCTCTGGGGGGGGAAGTACACTCTGTTTCACCTGCAGTGCAGCTCACTTCACCGCCCCACGGGTCAAATCTGCCTGCCCGCACACCCGGGTCACCCACGTGGACCTTTATTTAGCACAAGACAAACACAGGGAATCCGTTCTTCAAAATACACCCCGTGCGTCTACTTACCATTTCACTAGGGAAAGAGTTTTTGTTGTAAACATGCGATTTATTTGATTGTGTAGAATTAAATGTTGAAATGACTAGATAGAATTGCTGGAAATATAACGACAATATTATGCTCTGTGAGCATCCTCCCAGCCTTGGAGAAAGGGCTTGGCGAGTCTGTCCCATTACGTGCTCCTTTGTCATCAGTAATTTGCATTTATATTGTGAATCCTTGGGAGATCTCTGAGGGCACTCACAAAGCCCTGACCCCCGCAGCCGGACTCCCGCAAGCCGTACGGACGCCGCAGGGAGCAGGGCACTGTGGCCCTGGCCTGCGGTGCCGCCGGGCCGAGGCGGGAAGGGACGCCTCGGCAGCCGGACGCCGTGCCTGGCTGGCTGCGCCCCGCGGCGGCGCTGGGGGGCTTGGGGAGAGCGCGCTGCGGTCCGGGTGAGGGCTGCTGTGCGGGCGTGTCTGCGCCTGTGTCTGTACCCCCTGCTTTCCACGGGGCTGAGATTTTTAAAGCATTCACTTAATTCCCTTGTGCTCTGCTTTCTAAATGGCCTGTGTGACACTCCGTTTTAGCTGCCATAGGAAGAGGCTCACCCTGCGCGGGCGCTTCCACGTCACGCGCCAGGTTGTGCAGGAATTGCGGTCTGTGGCGCCAGGCCGAGCACCTGCTCTCCGCTCTGAGCGGCCCCGCGCTGCGGGGTGGGGATGGGGGGCGGCCTCCGTGCGGCCTGGCCCTGGTCTGTCTCTGCCCACCGGCTCGCTCGGGCCAGGCGGCAGCGGCCCGGTTCGGGCTCCCGCCCGGGGTCCCCACTGCTCCATGCCCCACCCCGCTCGGCCGGGCCTGGAGTCCGGGGAGGAGCCTGGCCTTTGGGGACACTGAGTTTCTGAAGGTCCCCTTTGTTCTCTCGGAACAGCTCACTTTGCGTTGTCCCTCTCGGTGACCTGCTTGGAAGGACGCTCCTGCCAGCTGGCCGCCAATACTCCCACATGGGCCCTGGTGGTCCCGTGTCCTAACTCACTGCAGCGCTGAACCCCTTGGGCCCCATTCCTTCTGCCCACCCCTCTGGCGGTCAGACTGACCCTCCTGAGACCGAGGGGTTAGCTCCGCCACCTCACTTTACTGGCCTTGTGAGCATCCTTTCCGAGCCTGGCGAGGGATTTAGTGGCATATGGATAGTCACAGCTTTGCACACCAGCAACTGTCACCGTGCAGGACACACTTATTACTACAGGGTGACTCAGCGAAGGAACAGCGGAAACCTTCTGGCTCTATTTTCAGTTTCCGGTTGACAGGTTTCCTGCCTTGGTTTCAGTCAACACTTCCAGGGCTACCGCTTCGGTAAGCGTGGCGCTCTTTTCGGAACGAGAGGCTGCCTTGTTCTGTTCTGATTCAAAGTGGGAAGCCCTCTTGCTCCTCATTGTTCCTGCCCGGCAAGTGATGCGTCTCATTGGCAAAATCAAAACAAGCGACCTGGATGCTCTGACATCCAGATGTCACTTTTAATTTTTAAAAGGCTGAAAGCTGATTTTAACCACCTTTCTAAGAAACGAGGTATATTCTCAGTTAGAATTCGGCTGGTTTGGTCTGCGTTTTCAGCTCTCTACTTACGTCAGGGTCCATGGGGGGGTACTTTCCCCCTTTGCGCTTCCCGGGGCATCTCGTTTTCCCTTCTTCCAGCAACTGGCACCAGAAGCCTTTGTGAGGATCAAACCTAAAAACAGTAAGAAAGACCAAACAAGTATTTTTCAAGTAATTTATAAGATATAATGGCCCCAAACATGAATATTTTGGGGGGGTGATATTAATCTGTAACCAGGGAAACTGGCATCTTTTTTGACTGCCTCCCTTTGCATAGTCTTTTGGCGGAACTCTCAGTCCATCTGTCAGATTCGTGAGTTGGCCAGATTCCTAATGGAAACGTCGTCAGCAGAAGGTCTCCTATTAATAGAAATTAATAAGCCTCCTTCCTTCATCTGGAAGGGGAAAGTTTTATACATTTCAAGCCTATTCTTTCCCTTCCCAGGGTTTAAAAGTGACAAGTCAGGCCCCAGCCGTTTCTCTGGACAGACACAGTGCTTGTGCCGTAAACTGCAGAGTCACGGAGGAGAAGGGTCTAGGTGTGACCTTGGACGACATGTTCAGGGTTCCCCAGCTGTCACACAATGCACTTTGCTCCAGCGCCACCACCTGATTTTGCTGCAAGCTCTGTATTAAAGTAACAGCACCAACGAAATTGGATTTTCATGCCATAATTTTATAAACAAAGTAATATTAGCCCATTAAATTTACATTTTCATTCACTAAAAGATTTCATATAACTCTATCATTTGAGCTTTCATTATAACCCCTTAATGATCTGAGTGCCCATTTTATGGCACTTAGCATAGAAGGTCGCTCTGTGCCTGTTCACCAAATGATAGTGCAGTAAAAGATGAAAGAAAAGGAAACATTTATCACATTTTATTTTTGACAGCCTTTTTGAGATATAATTTGCATGTCATAACACCGACACATTCTCAGTGCGCAGTTCAGTGACGCGTAGGAAACGCATATAGCCTGCGGCTGCCACTCCCATCGAGGTGTGCAGCGTGTCCACCCCCATCCCCGGAGACACGGCAGCCGGCCCCGGACTGCGACCCAGCCGCAGGCGAGCACTGGTCTGCTTTCTTTGCTCAGCCTGCCTTTCCGGACACGCCCCTTTTCCCTTTTCTTTGCTGGTGAGGACCTGCCAGCTTTTGTTAGCCCACTTCCCAGCTGATGAGCACGCCGACCGGCCTCAGCTGGGACCTGTTACGAAGATCGCCGCTGTGCGCACGTCTTGGGGGACCGTCCGTTTCTCTTGACGTGGGCTCCTAAGACTGCACCACTGTGTTTATGGAAGTCTGCTGAATTTTTTAAAAAACTGCAAAACCGTTTTTCCTGCGTGGCCACATGCTACCTGTTACCATTAGCAACATATGAGGGTTCCAGTTTCTCCACATCCTCACCAACGTTTGATGCCGTCTTTTGGATTAGGACCATTTTGTGGCATTTCACTGTGGCTCCATTTGCGTGTCAGTGTGATGACACTTTTATGACGCAAAGGGACAGTCGCGTGTCCGGAGGTGGGTTCTTTTGACAGTTAAGTTGGAGACAGTGTAAAAAGCTCATTTTAAGGTTTCAGTTTTTCAAAGGAAGTACTTCCTTCGATATGCCGTTCATTAGTGAAAATGCACAGTGTGGTGTTTCCGTGGTTCTAACATCTCGTACCAGTGGGAGCAGCTGAATGCGCTGGCTGTGGGGGCTGTGGGGCCCGGCTGGGTCTGCCCCCTGCCTCCTGAGCGCGCTTGCCAAGCTTTCCTGTGCCCCGGTTTCTTTGCTGAAAACTGGAGCTAATGGGACCTATCGCGTAGTGTCGTTACGAAGCAATATACAAAAATACTTATTTCATCTAGAGTATTCCGACTTCAGACTGTAATAACCACTTTTGAAAACAAATTCATCACGAGGAACGGGAGCAGACGGCTCTCTTCTTTTTCATCGTGGAGCACCTGGGGCTCTCTCGGGCCACCTAGAGTTGCAGCAGACTTTAGCTACCGTGGAGGCCGCTTCGGCCACTGGCAGAAGTTTTCACACAGCTTGTTTTCACGCCAACTCCTCTCGGACGGCGTGGGGGAGAATTCCTGGGCATAGTGACCTGGTTGCCAGAGGAAGTGATGTTAGATGGAGCAGAAGTCCTTCTGAATTTTGAAGCAGCTTCAGCTCTTTATCACTCAGTTAAGCCCCATCCACACAACAAAACAAACACAACCTTTATTCAATCCCTGGCTATCAATTCCTCATCGCCCGCTTAGTGACGGTTTCACAGTAAATTAGTATTAAAAATCCATTCAGTTCTGCGTGGTTCCATTTGTGCCACGAACAGGTTAACTGACAGAGAAACAAAGACATCAGGTTCAGGGTTTAACTCACTAGTGTTTCTAGGAGGGGCACTCTCGTCTAGGCTGTTGGTGGCCAGGGATAATTGTGAATGGGTATATTCACGGGAAAATGGAAAACTTGTATTTTTCATGTTAGCTGATACAAACGAGCGCAGTTCCACGCTGAGCATGGTTTTCCCTGCTTTCTCTCAAACGATCAGTCAGCTTTAAAACATGAGGTGACACGAACCACGAAAGCTAAAATAATGTCAGTGTCTCGGTCCTGTTTACAGCTGAGGGACTGAGGTTATGTCTGACAAGAATTGTGAAGTGTTACTTTACTTAACTGAATGAGAAAGTTCCTGTTTACATTGTTTAAAGCGCATCCTGCTTATTTCAAATCATGCCCACATCTATTAGGAAATCAGATTTTTTTTACATATTCAATATGTCACTTGAAGTCCATGGTGACAGTGGTAAGTCATTTTAAGACCTCACACACTCGCCAACACTCTGTGAAGCTTGGAAGTCTTCGCCGCTTTCTTTAGTGACTGTGGAAAGGGATAAATGATATTCTTGACGAGAGAAACTTACCACCATTATTTGAAAATAGTTTTGGAACAGGAATATTTTATGCTGAAGACAATTAGTCTGCGCTCTCTTACACAGGCGCTGTCTCCTGTGCCCGCCACGTGGAGCGAGACTTCTGCATAGTCCCATCGCATGCTCTGCGGTGTGCGGAGGGCTGGGTTCAGGTGGCTGGTCGAGAAGTCGTGCCCGGTTGCAGCCCACCGTGTTCTTAGAGGGAGCTACACCCATTGCTTTTTATGTACCAGAGAGACCGGCTTCACTGTCACCAGCGGGCAGAACAGGAAGCAATGAACGGCATTCCTGAGGACGGGCCTTTTGTCCGCCAGTGACCCCAGCGTGTGCGAAGCGCCACACAAACCACTGCTCGGTGCGGGTGCCTGGACCTGAGTAGCCAAAGGCAGGGACGCTGGGAGGGCACGTGTACACCAGCCGAGACGTGGGGCAATGACAGGAGGGCCAAATATTCCACGGCAGGTTCGTTGTTGCTATTTAACAGGTGCGTCAGGACCCTGCCCACTGACAAGACAACAGAACAAGAAACTGAACCGCGGTAGTTATCCCCACGGGCGGCGAGCGGTGGGGCGGCCTTCAGAGACCACCCCTGTTTAGTCCTGCTGCCCCACTGGCCGAGCCCCAGCCAGGCTAGAGAGCCACGCGGTAGGTCGTGCCCCGGTGGCCAGCGGGCCGCAGCCGCCTGCCCCAAGTGCCCGCTTCACTATCACCTCTCTGCCGGCAGCTGAGCTCGGGCCAAGGGCCGCCCGAGGGGGTGCGCAGGGCTGAGCACCTGTGCGCAGGCCAGGGACCACCCCAGGGGCCACCCCAGGGAACAGACGGCACATCTTTCCAGAACACCCACTTCCTTTCTCTGAAATAGCACAGTGCTCCTCTGTATACGTGATAAAAAAGACCCAAGATAAGCCAATGTGAAATAGAAAACTATTTAGGAAATAAAAGATTTCTTTCCCAGGAGACACTTAGAAGGATATAAAGCAGAAAGTGGATTTGAATTGCTAGCTGCAAACTAAAATCACCCGGCTTTCTGTAGGTCACGCCTGGAGTTTACGCACCCAGTGCTGGCGTTTGCATTAGCCCGGGGACTGAGCTGCTGTGAGCTCGCGGGTGACTCGTGGCACAGAAATCGTGGGGCTCGGCAGGCTAATAGCACCAGCGAAGGAGACGACTCTGGGAAGGAGGCCGGAAACTCGGGTTCTACCCCCTCCCTTGTCTTTGAACCCCAAATGTCTCTCTTCTGTGTGTCTCTGCCTGTGATTTGTGCAAGAAGTTTTTCTGCCAATGTTTTACTCTAAAGACCGCTGAACGGTAAAGAATCCTGCCTCTCATTTTATCCTCTCATACAGGATAAAGAGCACATTGGAAAGAGAACGTAGCTCATCTGTAGAACTGGGGGCTACATCAGTAAATGCAATGGAAGAATGCCGTAATGCAGCCTTTTCCACTTCCTTTAAGGCATGGTCTGTGACTCTAAAGTTAAATGTGTATGTTACAACGAGAGGCAGGTCATGACCCATCCACCTGTGTCTTCAAGTCGTTCCAGGCATGTGACAGAGGAACAAACACGACACTCATCCGCTGGGCGGCCATCCCTTGCACGTGGGCACAGTAACACGCTCAAGGAGGTGCCCGGCCAGGATTGGGGTGAGGTTCGGGTGCACAGTTAAGCAGACGCTCCCTCCCTGGCCTTCGCACGGCCCCGAGAGAGTGGGCCTCCTTAAACCGCGGTGCCTCGCTTGCCTCGCCTGGCCCCTGCCCGGCTGGGGTCTTCGCCTAAGAAAATCAGGAGGGACCAGCAAGAGAAAACTGAACCAGAGCTGTAACCGCGGAGGCCCCTGCGGGAGAGGGCAAATCAGACCCACTGCGGTGAGGCCAGAGAGGCAGACACGGGCTCCCCTCACCGTGGCACCACACCCCCCTCTGCCCACGCAGCGCCTGTGGGCTGCGCTCGCTGTCGGAGGCTGTGTCTGAAGGCCGCTCACAGCACCGGGGAGCCCCCTCTTCAGACTCCAGGACACCCAGCACGGTCCCCTACATGGGCTCGGCACGATGAGCGCAGAGGCGGCCTCTCCTAGGGCGAGTTGCCGGCTTTGCGATTTACAGCCGTTTTGTCCCCTGGCCCTGTCAGAGGGACACTTCCATGGTGAGAAATCAAAAGAGGACCTAGGACACGTCTTCGCCACGGGGCTGAAGCACTCCTCCCCCGTGTTTGCCGGTGCCGGCCGGGACAAGAATCGGTGCGCATGGAACAGCCGGCACCAACTGCAGCTGCCGGACTACAGTTTCTTTAAAACCAGTTCTCTGCTGAAACCCCAGCACATCCATTAGAACACAGACTTACGTTAACGCTTCTGAGTAATTATAATGGCGAGAGACCCCTAGAAACTTCTGGACTTCATCCATCACGGCAGCAGGGTCTGTTCTCAGCTGTTGCCCGTCAACAATCAGCAGCTGAGTGACAGAAGGAAGAAAAAAAGCAGTGCGCGTTGAAAAAGACGAGGAACTGCCACACAAGCTCTCTGCCATCTGATTTGCTCGGGGGAGCCCTGTCCTGAGGGGTCTGCACGCACAGCTCTGGGACCGGACCAGGCCACCCTCACAGATGGCCTGCAGCACGAAATAAATCGCACGGATTAAATGCATTTTTGTTTCGTAAGCTGAGAAGCCCTGCAAACGTTATGCAAATGAAAAAGCCCCTTCAGGGGGCCAAGAGAGCTTAGGAAACGTGACTGTAAAATCGTAAGTGGACACCAGGTCTACAGACGTGCAAACCATGGACCGCGCCATTCAAGCCGGGGAGCACCTCTATCGAAAGCAGAGAAGGTTGGAAGAAGACTTGCTCTAATGACTGCAGGACCTGTCACTCTCAGGTTCCGTTTGAAGAGGGAGCACTGTCAAGTTTTATGGAGGACTTTGATAGTACAGTTACAGAAAAAGATAAGATGCCCAGAGACCTGAGTGTGGACAGAAGTTCCTCAATGGACTGAGCGGGAGAATTACCTTGTTACTCTGGTTGAGGGGGGTGTGGGGGTGGACCCAGCAAGAGAATCGACAGCACAGTGTGATGGAGGACCACCAGGCCTGCAGGGCGAGTCTCCCTCACACCTGTCCTATCCTGTTCTGTTTGCTCCAGACCAGCGCTGTCCAGTAGAGCTTCCTGCGAAGATGGTCATGCTCCCCACAGGTGCGTCTGCCAGGTGGCTACTGGGCAGTTAAGTGTGAATGATGTGATTGAGGAACTGAATTTTTAACTTTCTGTGACTTTCATACACACTCAGACAGCCATACGTGGTAGCTGCTCTCACACGACACAGCGTGGTTCCAGACTCTCAGCCATGTGGGATGTGACCAGACTGCTTTTGGCAATCAGTGTCGGCTGTGACTTTGTCATTTGGATGCTGCTTGACAAAGGAGAGGCCCAATGAAGCTGGAAACAACATAGGACTCAGGAAAATTCAGCAAGGTGGCTCGGAGGGAAATACTGGCGCTTAAGCAAAACCAATGTTTGCTTTGTTTGGTCAAGAGGCATTTGAGCCTTCTCAGAATAAGAGTCAGGGCTGGGACGCGGTCAGAGCTCTTAACGGTCAGGGAAGGTGTGAGCTAGGAAATAGAGCATGGAGAATGGACTTGAGATACTTTCAGGAAGAACATTAAACAGCTTTCTAGCTCTGCCTATTTTTTTATTCGTTGCCACAGCCTCATTATTTACAAGTGAAAGCTAGTAATGTTTTAATGAGTAAAACTTTCCTCCGTGCTGGAGGCAGAGCCATTGGCAGTCAAGTTCTCCCTGCTCCATACCTGGAAGGCTGGGAAGTGCAGGAGCCACCTCTCGATGTGGCTGGCGTACCACCCAGGGACCAGACACCGCTTCTGCAGCGCGTGGAGCTCAGAGGGCGCACCGGGCCCCGCGGAGATCACTTCGTAGAAGCTGAACCTCAGCGCCGCGGGATCTTCGTGCGATCGCTGGTGCTGTGGTGAAAAGGTGGGCGATGACACTTGAGCCTCAGGCATAAATACCCACAAACCAACCTCGGATGGGTCTCCTGCTGCAGGAAGGGCCGCCTCCCTGGTGGGGAGGCGTCTGCTTGCTTTGCAGTTAAGGAAGGATGAGACCGCTTTCTTAGAGCGTCTGGAGTCAGAGTGATGGCCCCAGGGCGAGTGCGTTTTTGAGAATTTGGGGTGGAGGCCAAATTCTTAGTGATAGGATTCCTTAAGCAACTTTATGGACTCGTTTCCTTAGTAAGTGTATTTTATTCTGAAAGTCAGCTGTTGGGAGTGGAGTGAATGCCCCTCGGAACCCATAAGCAAAGCGTTAGTCACATGCAGTAAGTTTCAAAATGCATGGGAACTCACTTGCATGTGGCCACTGCCCCAGGGACGCACTGGTACAAAAGCCCCACTGGCCGCTTGAAGTGGAGAAGGTGCTGAACACCCTGACATGCGCGTCGTCTGAAACCCACACTTTGTCACACACACCTCGGGTCTAAAAGCCAATGTCATTTTACCTCGCAGTAACCTTTGTGGTGAATCGGAAGCATTTCTTACAGAAAAAGCAGAGAGCAGCAGCCCAAGGAGAAAACTCTTTCATGAGGGCCCATGGTTCGAGCAAATCGCCTCTTCCCTGAATCGCCCAGTAAATACCCAGGCCCAGCAGGGGGTGTGGGGTGAACACCACGTCTGAACAGCAAGCTGGGTGCACCGGGGATTCGGGTGACTGTGTACCGTGCACTCCCCTGGGCTTGGTGGCGGCCCGCACGTTGCCCCTGGGGAACGCTTTATTTGTAATATTTAGGGCGTCCTTGTTAGCTTGCAGCCTTAAAACCGCCCTTTTCAGTAGTCTCAATTTTTCAGGGGCTAAGTGGTTGCCAAGCTGCAATTTTCTTCTTTCTCTTTCAGTCAATTAAGGCTCATTTCTCTTTTCTCCAGATACCTGGTGGAAAAGGTAAATGACGCAAAATCGAATCAGTCAATTTGCAGTTTGCTGTTCGTTGTGATTTAAAAGATGGTTCCAAGAGCCTGACAGCAAAAGATCAGCGTGTGGTTGTGGATTTCAGTTTCTGGGGGGTCCGGTCTGCTGTGTCTGACCTCTCCCCACCCTGTCCCGCCGCAAAACCTGCCCTGATAGCCTGTTGTACACCAGGAGAAATGGCTTTTTCTAGACAACAAGAGGACCCTGTGCTGAGAAACTTTATTCCCTAGTATCGTAGATTACCAGGGATTTACCCGTTTGAAGTCCTATCAGTGAGAACAGGGCACCCCTGCCTTGCTTGGGGGCTGGGAGCCAGGGGCCACCTTGCTTCCACTCAGGTGTGGAGTTTCAGGTAAGGGGTTTTTGGACACAACATTCCACATTTATCTTAACTTTACAGTTTCCAAGGAAACAGGAGCCTTAGTCTGCTTTTCGGGCCTGACCCACTGATAACCCCTCACATGCACGCAGCCCTGCTATAAGCTGATCAAAACACTCCATTTGAATTTTACCTCAGTTCCTCCCCTTTTAAATCCTTCCCTTCCTTAGAGAGGAGCCCAGTGGCTCCTCCACTGTGGCCGGTGGATGTACCTGGCCTGTGTCCCGTGGTCTTTGTCAGATGGGCTTTCTGACTCAGCAGGGGTCTGTGTCACTCAGTACTTCCTGACTGATACTCTGGTCACTCACACGTTTCTCCGGTTACGTGGAAAGCCGCCCTGAATGTAACATCCGCGTGTATTCATTTATCGCACTTAGAACGGTACTTTGCACGACAGTCATTAAAACGAATGAACGGGCGAACATTTTTAAATCACCACAGGGCGGAAGGCTGACTGAGCACGCTAGAGACACCGACCCCACCCGTCTACGTTCTCATATGTAATTCTGACTGCTTTCATTGAAACTTTTCTGCTTGGAGATTAAAGTATCACCAGGGCAGCTTTTCTCTGTTGCTTTTAATGACTCATTAAAGCAAAAATGTGTTCGCTGTATAAGCATTATTATGAGAGTCTGTTAGATTAGCTCAGAGTGACCGTTTCCACGCTCGGTCCTCAGGGACTTCAGGAAGGGCGGCGGTGGGTACGTGAGGGAGGCCTACGGGGGCTCAGACTGGCTGGGCTTCCAGGTAGGAAGGGTTCTCGCGTTTAGTTTTGCTGCTAAGTTGTAAGTTTGTTTTTTTTTCAGTACAAGCAGTGATTTAAACTCTTTTAGAGTCAGGCTCATCAATCTACAGCCCACTGGCTAAATTTGATTCCCACTTGTTGTAAATAAAGTTTCCTTGGAACACAGCAAAGCCCATTCACTTACACATTCTCTATGGCCGCTTTTGAAACACAAGGGCAGGACTGAAGCAGAGACCAACCACGTGGCCTGCCGAGCCCGAAATCCCGCCTTTTGCCCCCCAGAACAGACCTGTGACTTCCTCAGGGGGACCCATTCTAATCCTTGGCGGCAAAACAGTAACAGCAGCATTACACGTTTGGGGAAAAAATAATGATTGTAAATTATTATAATGTTTTACTTTTAAAATGCACACATATATAGAAGCACAGATATACTTCAGTACGTATTATTTTGTTTGTTATATTTTAATTTTTTCACTGTCCTAATGCATTTTATTCAATAAATTAATTGAGTACAAAAATTAATAAAATCTTAAGGAAAAAATTAGCTTCTCCTTGGCAACAAAGAAAAACGTATCCACCCTTCTGCAGATATAAAAGCAAGCAAGTCCTTTGGTTAAAACCTGAGGTCTGCACCCCCTGGCGCCTGCGGGGCCCTGTTTGAAGTCTCCTCACCTGGTAGCAGGAGTAGGCTCGGTCCGAGGGGTCCACGAGGGTGGCAATGATCTTGGCCTTGGGAACCAGAGAAGCCGCCCTTTTCGGAGCCTCCTCTGAGTGGAAGTAATTGGCGCTCTTTTCAAACAGAAACTCGGTGGTGGCATTAGAAGGGACTGGGAAGAAATCCATATACCTGGGAAAGGAATATTACTCAAAATAAGACTGGTTTATACCCACCCCTGGTGATGCAGACGTCAAAGTGTCCCACCAATTCATCACTTTCCTAAAATAAAGCCTTTTTCTTCCAGGCCCTTGCCCCCCACAGTTATTAGCAAGGAAAAAGTACACAGAACACTCATCCTGTTGGTCTGAATACTTTTCTGAACACATTTTCTTGTCGCTTTGCTTAATGTCAGGAAAAAAGCTGTCGGAGGTAACAAAAATAGACAGAGAGTGATCAAGCTGCCCCTATAACACGTCAGGGCTTCTTTCATTTCATGACAGCCCCACCCTCCACCTCACCCTCGTCCATTCACGAGCCCGGCGAGGCCGGGCTACCTAGACCAGGGGTTCAGCATCCCTGAGCAAAGGGTCACTAAGGCTGGTGCGAGGACATCTTGCCGTGTTTTCAGTCCTCACCATGAGAAGGCTTCTGCTGGGATTCCAGCGCACATGTGGCCGACTCTGGCAGGTGCCACGAAGCCCCGTCTCGAAGTTCAGGGCAGTGAGGAAAGAAAGCCTCTCAGGTTTTCTGGTGACTGCCTGTGGCAGTCCTCGCCCTGGCATCCTTTGTGGGGAAGGAGATGCACACAAGCACCGGGGAGGCTGGATCTGATGTCCATCCCAGCCTGTGCACTAGTGAGGGCCAATGCCGCATCTCAGGACACTGGTTTGGTCAGCTAGGAGCTCATGCGGGTCCTGGGGGCTCCGCATTGGGTCCAAGCACGTGGGTTCTGAGAAAGGCTCCACAGGGGCCCAGAGAGGGGCTGGAAGGGCTGGGCTCAGATAACGTTCATTGCCTGAAAACTGTATCCCCGTCCCCACCGTGCTCTGCACTGGGCGTGGACTGCGCCCCGAACTGCTGGGATCATGGACCGACACAGAGCTGATTTCGCTGGGCCCACTCACTGCCCGGCTTTTGCCCACATTTTTCTAGTACAGTGGCTGGTACTTACAGGTACTTGAAAAATGTGTGATGGGCAAACGAGTAAGTAAGTGGAATTCAGCTTTGTATTTCCAGGGTGGAGACAGAGCCACCTTTGGGTGCTACGAATTCAGGTTATCCAGGGAGGCCGTGAAAGACAGCTGGTTTAACAATGGGCGGGGGTGTGAAAAGCAAATGTCTGCCTCGTTTAGGCCTCCCTGTTTCCAAACACTTCCGCACATATTTTACTGAAAAATGTGATTTTTGCAATACCTCACATTTATTTGCTACGTGGTTGGCCCTGAATACTTCTTAGTGATTTCATTCCAAGCTAGAGGAAGACAAACACCTTCCCACAGCCGACAGGACACCCTGTGCTGCACGCAGGCAGGCACAGGGCTCTGCCTGTGGGCGGGAGCCCACGCCGTCCCTGTGCCCCTCCAGCCCCCCGGCATCCCGTGTGGTTATACCAATTAGTAGCCAACCAGAAAATGAACAACCTAACTGTATGCATCAGCCACTTCGTTGCCTCTTCTGATCACAGGCCTTGACTATCTTGTCTAAGGCGGGGTTTTCTGGCTTCACTCTCCCTGCCCTGCGGGTGCCCCAGCCTGCGTCAGGCTGCCTGCCAAGGAACGCAGACCTGGGTCCGGATTACCCGACGGTGCCTGGGTGGGTCCTGTAGGGTGGCCTTGGCCCCCTGAGGCACACGGCCTTCAGCCTCATGGCTCTGTGGCCCCAGAACGAGGAGCCAGTGCTTCACAGCGAGGCAGGGCCCGTCTGAGGACCGAACGCACTGACATTGAGGGCAGCACTGCTGCTGTCGCTAATCGAGAGACATTTGCAGTTACTAGTATTTATTTATGCTAATTGCCTTATATAAACATACAATTTGTCAATCCACAGCGTTTGCAATTGGGCTGTTTTTAGTGAGTTATAATTAAAATTCGTAACTGCTCCTCAGCTTTCTGCTCACTTCTGCCGTCTCTCTGGAAGCTGCTCCGGGGACTTTCTGTCCCCGCGGTCGAGCCTCTGCATGCCGCTGGCTTGTGAGCGGCTTTCTTCCTCACTGGGCCGTCCTCCTAGGTTGGACAGTTTTTAGTCCCGGGGGCCAGGCACCGCGTTCCCCTCCCCTCCCACAGCCACCCTGACCCTCTTGGTCCTCGCACTGCAGGACGCCCTGTACCGCACGCAGGCAGGCGCCTTCTAGGTCCTCCCAGCTGCCATCTAACAGGGCACAGCGGGTCAACCCCAGCCCTGTCCCAAGGAACGGGCAGGGACATAGGGAGCTGTAAGAGCGTATGGGAGCCCTGGCGGGGCCTCAGGTGGCACTCAGTCCAGTGCCCTGTCTGTCCATTGGGACGATCCCCAAGCCCACCTTGAGGGTGTTGGCACTTACAGAGCTGAGGTCACATAGTTTGACACTGGGGGCTAATGCACATGGACTGTTTATGCTGAAGCACTTGGAGACCATTTAGGCTCATGCCCTGGAGCTGCTGCAAGAATCCCCCCAGTGGCTGCCCAGAACTTATGCCCTGGCCGTGAGACCTGTAGGTTGATTGCATTATTAGCAGGCTTGCCACGTCTCTTCCTGCTACGTTGCTGTATTTACACTGCTGTATTTTGTGTGTATCTGACATTTCAACTTATTTTCCTTAGATGGTTGATACATTTCTAATTTCGATTCAAAGGCCAAAAATCAAATTTCGTATATTGTCAGTATCTTTTTTATGGCTTTCATTTACTTATGAAATATATACACTTTTCTAGTTCTATTTATTTTCCTTTTATGCCAAGACAAAAATAGAAAATCGTGTATGCGGACGGCATCGTCACTTTGATGCAAAGTCCGTGAGGACAGAGAGCTGTGGAGGCGCCCGCTTCGGGGCGGGGAGGAACGGGAGGCCTGCCATGTGCAGTTCCTCTGCCTTCACATCCCTAATTACCATCAAAGAGAGTTGATGCAAAGCGAAATTACATGGGAGCCCCTGGAGACAACAAGACCCTTCAAAAACTGAGAAGAGTTTGTTTGAATAATTTCTGTTCTCCTTCATGCATTAAGTACCTAAGGCACAGAGGATAACATTTATTTGTGGCTACAAACTTAAAAGTTTATAAATGTGAGTGCACAGTACATATACTTTTAGATTTATACTAATAACCCATCTTACCAATCAATCCCCCTGTGGTAGTTATTTCTATTAAAGAACTGTACCTCCTCAAAGGTTTGGGGGCTGGGGGAGTTACTAAGGATGGAGGGATGCATAACCAGGAACAGACACAGAGCAGTAGTTCCTGAAAAGACAGCAGAGGTGTAGAGATTAATCAGATGAAAGCACAGTTTCCTACTGTTTGCATTGCAAAGTCATTAATAAACTAAGTACTACAATGATTCAAACAGGTACACAGGAGTACTCCTTGAATTAAATGACGAGAGAGCCAGCATTTAGGAAGAAGCAGGTTCTAAAACGTGAAGCTGGAGTGCCGAGAGGGGAAGCCCCGCGTCGGGCCTGGAGGGCTGGTCCTCACCCCACTCTGTCACTGATTTGGGCCACGACTTTGGCTTTGGCTTTTCTTAGCCTCGGCTTTGTTAGCAGAAAATCACCTGCCTTGCTAAATTCCCAGTCTTTCTGTGAGGATGAAAAGACATATTGCACCTGAAGATACTTCGACATGAAAACACACTATTATGAACGAAAGATGTCATTATTTAACATATGATAGTACGTGACCAAAATCCACGCGGGGATTCTCCTCTCAAGTTCCTCCCGTGGCCTATGAGAACCTATTAAATTTGAGGCAGAATTTAATCTTTCAACAAGTTTGTTCAAGTGTGCATGTACTTACATAGCTATAAAAAGTAGTGTCAAAAACCGTTTAAATTGCTAAATTTGAAAAAACTTAGTACCCTCACTTAGTGCATGACTTAGAGAATTTGCATTTTTTGAAAGAGAATGATATATCATAGATATCCATGTAGATCTGTAAATATTGAGTGTCAAGAGTGTGAGTTTTAAAGTGAGCAATGACATAAACTGTAAAGTTATGTTTTAGACTCTAAATTATGTGCTGAAGGATGTAGCTCAGTTAGCCCACTGCCGGAGGGAGTGGGGCAAGCCAAGCTCAGTTTGCTGCGTACTGGGCTTTGGAATATTTTTCGCATGTGGAGAAATTACCGTTCTAACTTTGCTTAGTAGTAACGTCTGTTTCAAAGTTTGAATTTTCTTATCTCTCTGGTAAGTTTTATTTAGCATTGTGCTTAAATCTACTGTATTAATACAACAGAAAAATTGTTAAAATAACTCTGTCAACAGCAGTGTCGTCTAAAGTAATGAATCTAGAGAGGCAGTGTTCCCAGATGGTATCTCAGGCAGACCGTGACCGTTTTATCCACACTCGTGGGGACCCAGTGGAAAGGAAGCACCGAAGTCCATGACACACAAAGTGCACACCCTCATCATTGCCTCAGCGAGCATGGGCGGGGCCACACGTGGGATGCTGAGGCCTGTCCCAGAATTTACAACTCAGTACCTGAAAGCTACTGGCTTAACAGAGATGTGGAGCAAAATCTATAAAACTTATTGGGGAAAAAAGTTCCATTATTTGAAAGCCATAGTGGAGGAAATCTCTCTAGAGCATGGTCATCTAGTGTCAAGTGTAATTCTAGGATC
Source organism: Mormoops blainvillei (assembly GCA_004026545.1). Taxonomy (NCBI): domain Eukaryota; kingdom Metazoa; phylum Chordata; class Mammalia; order Chiroptera; family Mormoopidae; genus Mormoops; species Mormoops blainvillei. Next base: position 14,351 of record PVJD01011825.1, on the reverse strand, counting down.
AAGACTTTAATTTCTAACACTGTACGGGAACCTGAACGGAGAAGATCGAACCTGAGTGTCAGTTTCCTTATCTTTTTAGTGGGGAAGAAAACCCGTAGCTCTCAGGGCCTTATGGGGGTCACAGGAGATAACCTATGTGAAAGCACCTGAATGGCTCCACTTCTGAATAGTAGTAAGATTAAAAAAAAGTATTGAGATAAAATTCGGTAATGCATTTAAAAAAATGAGAACACAATTTTGTGAGGATAGAAAGTAAGGCTATTAAAATGTGAAAAAAAGGAAGCAGATTAATTCTTTTCATAGATCAACTGAAAGCATTCTTTTCTGAATTTTATTTGTAAGAATTATATTAAATCATGCTGTTTGCTTGTAACAGCATGACCGGCATTAATAAGACAATAAAAAGGAGAACAATAGGTATATTGTTTCCATAGTCAGTGAAAGGCATGATGTAATTTATTAATGGTTTGTGGTTTCTGAAGTTTGTCTTTACCTACACATGTTCTTGGGTCTGAATAAACTGTCTTGTGTGTGTATGTGCGTGTTTATATGTTTATGTAAAGTCATAGACACACACATGTTCAAGTAATCATCCATGAGGTTCAGTTTTTGTACTTTTGTTAGTTTGAACACATTTGCATATCCAGATGACTCTACACATGTGTAAAATTATTCGTAAAAATACATTTGACAAAAGTAAATTTAAAAATGAAGTATTTGATTTTTATGGAACTGATATTCAAATATACGAAGATAGTTACATTCATTTGAAAAATTTCGGGAAATGTTGATATACTCAACAACCTGGATGAATCTCAGAAGCAGTATGCCAAGAGAAAGAAGTCAAACACAGAGATCATACACTTTGCGCTTCTCTTTCTATGAGGTTCTAGAAAAGGCAGACGATCGTGAGGGAAAGTGGTTGTCTGCGGCTGAGTGGGGGGAAGGGAGAACTTACTGGGACAGGGCCTGGGGAACTCTTTAGGGACACAGGTTCTGTATCTTGAATGTTGTGGAGGCTGTACAACTGTCTATAATTTCCAAAATTCATCAAACTGTGCATTTCAAATAGGTGAATTTCATTGCATGTACGTTGTACCTCTATAAAACTGGGAGAATTCAATTTCTATAAAAAGGAGATAAAATATTCCCTTCCAAAGGTAAATGTCACATACAAATTGTAACACAAACATTTGGAAACCCAACTGAGTTTAAGATGACAAGTAATAATTCTGCCATCTAACCATAATCTTACAATGTCTGTCTATCCAGCACAGCGCGGGGGCGGGGCGGGGGCTGTGGAGCACGTACCCTGCAGAGCTACCTGAAGCCACCTTCGCCCTCCAAGCCTCAGGGAGATGGTCGGTAATGACAAAGCCGTGTGATGGCAGGGAGGTCACCGACCAGACAGCTATGCATGCTTTTCTGGTTGCCTCTTGACTTTAGAACAAACAAGTGAGATAAATAAGGACAGGACAGCATTTGTCATGTTTATTATTGTTTTCAGATTGGTATCTGCAAATGGGACTCAGAGAAAATGAGTGGGCTAAACTCTCAGTGTCCATTATTGCACAGACTTCTTCTGGGTTCTTTCTGAAGAAACGAGGAGAGAAGGAAGCAGCTCTTCCCCTTACGGGGGCATGGCTGAAATCGCTGCTTTCTGTGAAGCCAGAATCCAAGGGCCCCAAATAATTCCTCAGGCAGGAGACATAAAGTGTTGGGCAGCTTAAAACATCCACTGAGTTTTTATTTTAATACGGATTCTTATAGAAACTGGAAGCTTATGGGAAAAAACTTGCATGCCAGTTTAAGAAAAGGTGCAAAGGATTTCCCCTGGGTGTGAATAGTACCTTTCTTATCATAATGTTTTGCTTATATCTAGGAATTCTGCTTGTCAGACATCCGTAGGTTTTTTAAAAAATTGTTATCTCTGCAAGAAATAGTTTGGAAAGAAACAGTAACAACCAGACATCTGGCAAAGGCTGTGGCTTTGGAAGGGATTTCTTACACAGAGTTCTGGGTACTCATATGTGTCTCTCCAACTCCTGTTGGGATCTTCGTCAGCCACTCTCTAAACACATGATTCGTTTTGATTTTAGAAATGTTAACAGCACTGCATTTCGGTTAAAATTTCGGGATAAAAGTAACATTTGCCCCCAGACTGACCACTGGGTATTCAAACTGCGTGACATCTATTTCACTCCTTTTCACTTTAAAAACCACTTTGACAAGCATTTACAGGTAAGCACATTATCGAGCTCAAGGAAGATTATGTCTGAGAGTGAAATGTGTGATTCATTCGTCAGTAGTCACAGGAAGTTTGAGAACTCAGTGTGACAAAGACTGGTGGTTTATTTGCCGGATGGGCACACCAGCTGGTTTATCAGAACACAAAGCGTTCTCACCGGTTTTCTGGGGCCCTATCACCAAGAACTTCGGTAGGCGATCACAGGTTTTCTCCTTCGACCAAATGTCTCTGTGGCGCTTGTCATCACAGGGATTCTGAAGGGGAGAAGAAGGCAGAGATGTACTCGCATATTTTTTGAGTGTCTATTGTGTGCACAAGTTTTCCCAGTTCTGCCCTTAAAAAGATGCCCCAGACGGCAGGCGTTGAAGTGACAACGCGGAAACTTTCAAGTAACCCCTTCCCACCCCGAGACTGAGCGATCGCTGGGGCGGCGGGGGACAGGACACGTTCCCACTGTGGAGACCCTGCAGCACTGAGGCGGGACATTTCTTCAGCGATTGGCAGTTCTGTCATGTGTGCACACACGTGTGTGTGCAGGTGTGTGTGTTTTAAAATAGGGAGCTCGTTGGGCAGAGGCTGTGCTGCCGCCGCCCTAAAAGGAGTGCGTCCTCAGCATTTGGTCAGCGACTGAACTATGAGGGGCCAGCTGTTCGTCCTGAGGAACTTTGAGCTCCCCTGTGTTGCTTCTAAGGAATTCGGATCTGGCTGCAATAATACTATTTGAAGAGGCAGAAGATTTCTTCCAGCTGCCTTCTAAGGTCAGTAAATGTATATCGAAAACTGTAACTTTATAGACTATGGTGCTAAAAAGCAGTAAATTTTAGCAAAATGGCGAAATGAGGCTGAATTACAACCTTAGGGACATGTGCAAGATGTATCTAGAACAGCGATTTAAAATTCTGCAGCACACCAAACAATAAATTGTTTGCTGATCTGACGAAAAATAGGTATAATTTTGTTTCATTTGCACCAGTCAGCTATTGTTGTGTTGGTTGTTGTCATTTTTCCCTTTTTTTTTTGACAATCCGAGGGAAAAGATGGCAGTGCCCCTGACTACATAGTCAGGTATTGCGTGTTTTACGAGTTCTTGTGGCGCACCAGTTGAAAATCGCTGATCTAGAACATCCTCAACTTTAACTGCAAAGTGCACATCATGTAAAGAATTGACAGGACCCTTCGTGCTCTCTTAGAAGCGGGCGGCCAGCACCGCGCTGTGCCCTCAGGGCCGGAGGCGTCCACAGTTAGCCGCGGATGGTAAGACTAATGTAGGGCGTTCTCGTTGGCTGCTGTTCTGGAAAAATACTGATTCAACAAAAATCTTGTCACCTGAAATTATAATGATTTCAGTTGGAAGATAAGGCAGAGATTAAAGGGCAGGAAAACTGCGTGTCTTTTCAGTGGCTAACATTGTGAGGTTTGGTCGTGATTAAAAGATGTGTGTTACAGCAGCTCCATATAACATGCAGTGGTAATTGCACCACCACCAACGTTCACCTACTAACATGTGTGGTTATGTCTGGTTTGGGGTCATCTGTTTGTGCTCAGGAGGTAATTAGCTCAAGTTCAAAGCTGCGTGAACTGCACATGGAGCCCAGAGCTTACTGCTGTTCAGCCTGTGAAATTTACTGAGGTCCCCGCCAGAGGAGTATTGGTGTACCATTGGCTGCTGGCTGTTCCAGCAGCGTTGGCCCAGTGATTGGCAGCACGGTCCCTGAAACAGATGGTCTGGGACTGACTCCCACCCCGCCACACACTGGCTGTGTGACCTCGCTTCAGCATCTCGGCTTTTTTGTGCCACAGTTTCTTCATCTGTAAAACGGGGATACTGATTATACCTCCCACGTGGGGCGGTCATGGGGATTCCATGAGCCCGACACGCAGCAGGTGCTCTGTAATTTTGTGCCGAAATGGTTGCTTTCCCCAGACCCCAGAGTGGCAGTTTAAGTCAAAGGTAATTGCTCCTGCAGTTCTCGGGCACGTGAGAGTGCGCTCTTTGAAACCCTGGTTACCCCCAGAACTGTTTGAAGATGCCATATTTACATGATATAATCTTGTAAGAAGCTCAGTGATTTTGCCACGTCCAAGTCATTCTCGAGCAATACTTTGAAAGCTGTGTTCCACAGCTGCTGGTGTGCCCGCGGTTCCGAAGGCAGATGTCAGCGGGAGCTCTCCTCCCCTGTCCCTTTAATGTGTTTGTTACTGGAGGTGGGCGTGTGCTCATGGGGACCAGCTGGCCACCTGCCGAGCATGGCCCCTGCTACCCATCTCCTCACCCTTCAGCCAACTACAGTCTGCAGACCGACCCCTCCCGACTGAAAACACTACCCGCACGGAAGCCCTCATGGAGCTTTCAAATTCCAGCCTTTCCACTGGGCACCAGGCAGGGCATTTGGCCCATCACGATATAAAACTTCAATTCAGGATGAAGTAATTTCTCAAATCTACTAACATTTCCAACCCCCAGATGCCTTCACTTTTCAGACTTAAATGATCTTACAGAACTCCAAGATATGCTCAGGGGGGTAATTAATTACATCAATTATTGACGGAGTCTTACCTGCCAGAGAGGGTCTTTTTGATCCGGAAAGAGCTCAAAATACTTGCGAGCCAGCTGTGCTGGGGGCAGAGTCTGAAGTCGCAGGTTGGTCCAGCTCTGCACGAAGTTGGCCAGGTTCACGAACGTGTATAATCCCAGCCGGTCGTTCCCATAGTTGGACAGATGGGTCATGAAGATGCTGATCTGAAAAAGGCACGTGAACTTGAGTATAAACCCACATGTGATTCTAACCCGCGAGGGCAGGGCATTGCAGCAACGCTGGTCTTTTCGTAAGTCGTCTTTGCACGGGGTTGCCGTTCATGACGCATTTTTGAATTTCGGGCAGATCCCAAATGCTCTCCTTATGTGAGTGCACACTGGGGGCGCGCTCTTAGTGAGGCTGGGTGAGCATTTCCATGAGGTTTTAATATAGTTCAGAGTGACAAAAAATGAGTCCAACTTCCACGTGCCCAGGCTCGTGCGATTAGACAGCTGCTGGATGGTTCCCTGAGAGAGCCTCATGTTACGTGAACTCCTCACGATGGGAGGGAGTGGTGTTCCAGGACATCGGGATTTTGTCATTTCAGTCCACTTAACTTGGCTTGTAAAGTGGGTGTAAAAACAATCAATGAACTATCAACGTCAGCGTTAACTGGGTGGCCTCTGATTTGTGTTTATTAGAGGCCATAATGACAGGGGACGAGTGAGTGACTTTTTACGAAGATAACCGTTAACTATTTTCCTTCAATAACACTTTTAAACCTTCTTCCCATATTTGTCGGGTCCACTCTTCTCAATATCAAACACGTCCTTTAAGAAAAGTTTTCAGCGCCTGGCTAGGTGAGATCAATTCTTTCTGCAGAAGCAGATGCATTAAAAACAATCACAGCATTTTCTTTATGATATATTGGAATTCTGTAGGTTCGATGAGATTGGTCTGGAATGCGGAATGCACATTTTTAAATAAAGTCGCTGCTTTTTGTTGGTTAGTGACAGCGAAGGGGAGTAAAGCCGCGTGAGATTCTCCATGGCAAGGGAAGCCACTGTGGCATTTATGCTGCTATGAAAAAGATCATGAAAATAATTCACGCAATGACAGTACTTTCTTAAAACCTATCATGCCTGTGAATGAATAGCAATAATGGTTATTATAATCACCATCATAATGAATATCACAGGCTCACTCAGTAAGACACTGAAAGAAATATCCAAGAAAATTTATTGAAGAAAAGTGGCGCAAGGGAGAGGAAGGTTATATTAAGATTTGATATAATAAATCAGAAAAATGTAATTACTTACAAATAGGAATAAGAGGAAACAATGATGCCTATATTCTAAAGAACAAATCCTGCAGGCTTTCACATGAAAAGCTTCCACTGTGACCAAGAATATTTAATTATGTTTCTATTCACCCTGCCTGAACAAACGCTAAATCTTGGAAGTTTCACAAACAAGACTTAAAATAGCTACCAGCAGACTAATACAGTCATGAAATTGATAAGTAAGACTTTTATGATTTGGGGTACTTAAAAAACAAGACTTAAAATTTTGGTTATTTTTTTATAGTAGCTTCGTTTTTCTTTCTCTTTACTTTCCCCCTCCTTCTCTCCTCCAAAATATTTTTACAGCAGTAGGCTATGGAGAGATTGAAGAAACTCATACTTAAATTTGGAAGTTTTTGCTAATGTCTGTTGCCAGTAGTCTTTCATCCCTTGTTTTATATGTCACATTTTTCAACTAGCTCAGTGACAGCTGCAAAATGACACTTCTTTACAGAGATGGGCATGTGCTCAGGTGGACCAGCTGGTCACCTGCCTCACTTGCACGTGCTAACCGGCTTCTCACCCTTTGGCTGCACGCAGCCTGCCAACTGATCCCACGTATACCTGGTTACTTCAAATTTCTTGCTTTACTTTTACGAAAAATGTATCAATAAATCTCTGTGTCTGTATTTCACTTGACTAATATCTGCATTGGAAAGGAAATGGGAATCTTAGCAGCACTGTGTGACTTTGTGATACTAGACATTTGACCTCCCTTTGCATGTACTTTTCAACCTGGGATGACATTGGACGTGGCGTCCCTTTTGTGCAAGTGTGGAAGGTACACCACGCCACCTTGAGTGAGGATCTGGTGGATGAGCTGCCTTTGCTGGGCCCGCGACCGGTCGGCAGGGAAGGTAAAACGGTATGTTTTCTCCAGCCATGGAAACTTCCCCAGGCTTCCCTATGTTTGTGCACCACGCACAAGGCCTTGCACGCTGCTTGGACACTCGCAGGTGTTGGACCCGAGCCCGGGGTTTGTTCTGTGTTCCTAAAGAAATAGGACCCAAGGAGGGAGGATAACTGGCCAGGACAGAAAACACGTCAATTTCTTTTTGACTTTTTTTTCTTTTTTTTTGCGAACCACAATATTCTCAGTATTCATGGAATACGCTGTATCTTTTGCTGAACATCAAATCTCTCCTGGTTTCCTTTATTACATTTTAGTTAGGAAGGTATATGAGATAAGCAACAGGACTGGGGAGAACAGATAACATAATGAGGATGTTTCAGTTCAAAACTTAGCTTGATTTCCAGACAGTATTTCTTCCTCACCCCTGTTCTGACCTATGACAACTATAATGTCACTTTACTTTTTGTAATTCCTCATGAGACAACAATTTCTGCACAGAACAAAACAAACAAACAACAACACAACAACAACAACAATAACAACAAAACGAAGAAGCATGAAAAGTTTACCTGTCCAGGGAAAGTAGATACTGATCTTTCCCCAAGAGGATGCCTTTATATTTAAGGGCTTCAGAACTGCGGGTCTTTCTTGTTTGTTTGTTTGTTTTTAAAAAAAAGGATGGAATGTATCAAAATAAATTATCTTTATTATATATGCAGAACCCAGTGAGAGGAAAATGCCAGAACAAGTTAGACTGCATTTTGCAACAGGCTCGCTAGAAGCGCACTGTGAGCAAGCAGCGAGCACCGCAAGGACTAATTAGCTGCTTAAAACGCGAATCTCGGGAACTCTGCCAAAGGCACAAATTTATCTGATTAGCAATTGAAAAACATTCTTTCCAGCCTGGTGGATGTAGATATTTATAACAAGATACTTATACAGGCTTTTTCCTGTAAAAGGCAACACCACGGGCACCGGCGTGGGTGAAGAGGGAGCACGACTCCGTGGTGAAAGTGCGGCCGAAAGACAGGAGATGACCGACTCCATGTCCGGCCTCCACCGCTGAGCCGAGGAGGTTCCGGGTGTCCAAGCGGCGTGAGTCGCTTCTGAGACTAAGGGGCAGACCTGCATCCTGGTGCAGAGCTGGTGAATCATCCCGTTCCTTCCTGGACGCCGGGGCGGCTGAGGAACGGGCACCGGCAAGTGCGTTACTTCTAATCGACACTAAACTCTGCTATTTAGGATCCTGCTGCTCGGTTCAAACCCACCAGCATTTTCTCACCACATCGGCCTTTGGCGCCAAAATTTTACGCTCGTAGCACGTCTCCTGTGGGGAGAGCCACCCTCGCCATGCCCAGTGCCAGTGTGGCTGGTGGCCGCCATACGGTTCAGCGGGGCTCTAGACCTGTGTTCCCGCTGCTTCCGGAGCTCCTGGTGCCCAGCTCAGCTGCTGCTCTGTCCTCATGCTGCCCCCTCTCTACTCCCCCCAACATGTCCCTGCGTCACTGCCTATGGCTTCTGCTACCCGGTAGCCCCTCCCGTCCATGCCTGTCCCAGTTTCAGAGGCTGCGCTCCTGGTTCCTCCGCTGTGTCTTACTTACACTGTCTTGCGATGACAGTTGGGATGAGGTGTCTTGATTGGTTCATGTGCCTCTTGCTGCCCTGTGAGGCAGGGCAGGGACAGACACACAGGAAGCAGCAGCCTGTGGAGCCCATGACAGTGACAACTCAGGGGGCGCCCTGAGGACCACTGTCCTGTCAGGTCGATGTGGCCCTCCGTGCACACGTTTGTCATGCCCAGGAAGCACGATTAGGACGTCCAGTTAGCACTGACTGTTCAGCTTTAAGTCAACGATGAGTCAGAGGGAAGAGAAACTGAACACGATGGAGGAACAGTAAAGGGCTTGGAAAAGTGGTTTTTCATCAGACTGTGGCGGCAGGAGGAGTGGCTTCAATAGTTCAAGTTGAACTGCTTGGGGGGATTCAATGAGATAGTACCTGTGAACAGCTCAGCATAGTATCTGACAGCATAGAGCCACCCATGAAATACGTTTCACCTGAGAAGGACGGAGTTTCGTTGAGTAAAATATGATACCCAGACCTGTCTTTAAATCCTTGCCCCAAAGGCTCACGTGTTGTTACTGTTACATCCATTCTGAAGAATGCAGGCGAGCGCCCTTTGGGGTTCATTTTGGGTCTCCCCTCGTGTGCAGGTGACATAAGTCACCCATTCTGACTACACTGCGTTTGTTTTTTAAAAATCAGTGTGGACTTGGACGCCGTAGGTTGACCGACTGTGTGTGGCCACTCTCGACACTTTGCTGCAAGATAGCAAGTGTTTGCTACAGTAACTCCCTCGGCCCGCGTTTGCACTCGGAGGTCCGTCGCCGCTGTCTGCTCTGCTGGCAAAAGCAGAGGCGGTCATTTGCTTCACAGAGGCATGCGTCATCGTCAGACCGCCACACAGGCGCTGCGTACAAGGTCTGCATTCTTGAAAATCAGATGTGACGTGCACATCGGACCTGGGACTCATGCGGCCTGAGGAGGGCAGCCTGACTGCGTTCTTCTCTGTCCCTTAACGATGGACTCGGCGTGTGACTGTCCCCATGCACTGCGACCTTCCAGGCAGGGGACAGGAAGTTCTCATGTGGCTTTAAGTTAAGAACACAGACGTGATTTAGTAGTTTTAATCTCCTGGCCCAGAAAATAATCAAAACTCCACACTGGCTGCAAAATTCAATCTTCTCCTCCGTCTCAGCTGCAGGACAGGAACGAATCCACAGGAGAGGGGGGCGGGCACTGCTCGCTGCCTTGCACGGGTGACTCAAGCCCCCGCCTTGCCGACTGGGGCTTCCGATCCCTGAGTGTTTGGGACATGGAGGTAGAACGGCGGGGACGTGGGGATGATTGACTGATACCGTCATAAGGTGGCATCTGTGTAGAACCAGCCAGGGTCTTTGGAGATGCCGCCCCTGGGCCCATGGTGGGCTTTCCTTTCCTGGGCCAGTGCGTGCCCCAGGCCTGTGTCAGGGGCCTTCGGACAGGATTCCTTTAAAAGCATTCCAGAACAACATTCCCACGAAGCATTCCACATCTGGGCCCTGCAAGTGGGGATTTTGACCAGACTTTGGAGTAGAGGGTGCATATTTCCAGATGTCGCCCCTCCTCCTCTGACACAGACCCTTGCAACCGGCCTCTCTCGTGCCTTGGTGTCACCAGTTGCGATGCATCTGTCCGTCTCCTGCAGGGAGCGTGGGCCAGGCAGCCACCCGCTCTGCTCTCCCTGCACAGCATTCTTCTTCCCCAAATCTTCCTTTCCAGCTCCCCTTAATTCCCAGCAACGGAGCCACTTTGCCCGGGACACGGCTGAGACATTGGACACTAATGCCTGGTGGCCCCATTCACAGCTCCCTCCGGGCCTAATGTCTCTCATGTTTTTGTGCAGTTACAGCTATTTTATGCTAAAGTTACTCCCATTAATTTTGTCACCTTGTCCAATGGGAGAAAAAGATGTCACTTTTGTTTCTAAGGCTTAAATTCACAGAGTATTGTTTTTCTTCCTGGCTTATGCTTCAGTCATCATTTGAGAATCTCAAAGGAATGATTGATTGCAGAATGATTTGGCAAAGGGCTCTTACCATTTTGTATTTGGGATCTGACAGACTTGCAAGGAAAGCTGGGAGGTGAATTGATTGCTCTCAGTTAGGGACAGGTTTCCCAGGGACAGTGATGAGGTCACTGTCACTTAGGGCACTTTAGGTTGGAGCATTTGTCCTTTTTTTTTTTTTTTTTAATCATCACATTTATGTCTAAATTTCTTTTGGCTGTGCATCTGGATCTGCACGTTCAGCCCTTTTATTACAAGCTAATGATTGATGATCAATGAACATTTCTGTTAGGTTTAATGTGCTGCCATTACTTTAGCTGCTGAGCAAATGTTTATATGCCAAAAAGTGTCTCCAACTCTCAGACCACCCATTTCTCATCGACTTCGCGCCGCGGAGCTTGTCTGTGCGGTGATACTGTCTCTCCATGACCCTGTTCCAATTGCTTCGAGACCAGACGAGAGCTGCTCTTTCTCTCTTGGAATCACAAAGTGACAGGGTAATGAATACTGTTACAGTTTATACTACATTTAGAAGTGATCAGTTAAGAGAAATCCTTATTTAAGCAGCAATGTAGTGCAAAAATTATATATATATTTGCAATGAACATGTATTTTTTCCTAGCAGAAACCATTTTGCTTCTTAGTTTTAAAGCACCACTTCCACAGCATCATGAGCACAGAGGGGGATGCAACTAAACCTCCCCACTGGTGTTTAATTTAACCAGAGAACCTGACAGAAGTTTTAAAAAAATCTTTCCAGTACATGGATCCACATGAAAATCTGATTTTGGCTCAGATGTGAATGAATTAAATTTAGGTAATCAAAAAGATCAGTATCATCAGAAGGTTTTAGTTCATTGTATTTGTTCATAAAGTGGAATTTGCCCTAATATAGAGGGAAAAAATCAACATCCCAAACAAGTGTATTTATTTTGTAAGAAAAAAAAAAGGGCTTTCAAAATGTTGTGACTAATTGCAGGCAAGTTTCTAAATATTCAAAAACATTTAAAATTTTCTTTTTATTTATTTACTTTAGACAGCCTCTCTAGTAAAGTGATTTATAAAATGTTGAAAGCTCCTTGGAGTATCAGTTTCATGTAGAAATTTATGTAGAGAGCTCTTTATGCAAAGAGTGGAGGCTCTAAGGACAAGAAAGAATAGTACTGAAGAGTAAACACTCACCAGGTACCAAGTACCTCCCAGGTACCTGCACCTTTAACCCAGGGAAAGACCCCAGGGCCTGACTGGGCCCCAGGAGCAACATCTGACTGTTGGTCTCTGTCCTGGGGTTCCAATCCTATCTCCTGGGGTTCCTCAATCCATGTGCTTTCAAGCGCTTCACATACATGATCTTCACAAACTTGACCTTCCGATATTTAAAAGCTGATATTTATCCCCCCTTTACAAAAATGAGTCAAGAAACGTGAATTCTGGCTTATTTGAAGCAAGCGCTGTGCCTCTCAGGGCAGAATTTTTTGTCCCCTCTGCCCCTGAGTGAGGCCGATCTCTTCTTCCCCGCCCTGACTTGCCTCTCATGCCCTGCCACTCAGGGGCTTCACTGTCTGCCCAGGTGTTCCATTTTCCGTGTTCGGCCTAAAGCCCCCTTCTCCCTGGAGACCTCCATCACTGATGAGATTACAGTGATTTCTCCCATTCCAGCCTGCCAGCTGATGGTGCGTAACTCCACCCCAAATTACATATCACTTGGATCAGTCTCCTTTTTTTCAGGTGTTAATGTTATATCTGCCAAAGTAAAATGTTCATTTTTTAAGGGAAAGCATCATAGATGATAAAGCTTACTGGTTTTATCTAGTTCTCTCTAGTGGGCATCTCATGTCAAAGGCTTAATAAGTATTTCTTAACACGCCCTTTCTCAGCCAGTCCCTTGAGAGAGCTCCTCCCCTGGAGAAAATTGCGTGACCGACCAGGGGTTCTCACAGGAAGGCGACAGGCGCATGTCCGCCTGCCCGGGTGGGAAGGGGCGAGCCCGTCCCACGCAGTGGGCTCCTTGGGGCCTTGCGGACAGCCTCGTTCTCCAGGGCGAGGAGCACGGTTCCACGAGCCGACCGTCGTCAGCCCCAGAATGCAAGGTCGGGTAATGGTGGAACTTTGCCACAAGCACATGTTATAATAACACGCAGCTCTCCGTCTGTGCACAGTGCCACCAGTGCTTCGAGCGAGCAGGTACACAAAGAAGAAACATAAGGACTTACAATGTTACATGCATGCACGGAGTAGGACAAACTGTAGGGAGTAGGTCTGCTCGTAGGTTTTTATTTTTTCTTCAAAACTTAAATTCAGTAATGACAACTAGAGTAACTAAGTAGAAGTGGTGGGATTTCAGAGGTGCCCCGTAAGACGTCGCCAGGAGTTCCAACCTTGTATGTGGCGCCCTCATACTGTAGCTAACACCGCGTGGCAACATACTTGTAGTTTCTGCCTCACTTCGCCCGAGGTAGGAACGTGCAGATTTGCATTTCCGCCTCCATTTAGGGGTAAGAAAGGACACGTGTGCGTGCAAGGGAGTAGAGGGACGCATAGGCCAACGAAGCGGCCTCTGACCCCTGAGGTTGGGCCCCAGAGAAAGACAAAGTGCTGAGGGCCCACGGACGGGCCACGTGGGTGAGTCTCTTACACACAGAGGCAGCGCCGGCTGAATGGTGGCCAGGTCCCGTGACAGGCCCAACTGGGCGAGCAGTCCGGCCGTCTGGAGTCTTTGGGGACAGGCCAGGGCGAGGCCTGGCTCCGGGGTATGGCTCGGCTGCCCTGTGTGAAGCAGGCCCAGAGCTCGCGCCACTCCCGAGGCACCTTTTATCTAGAAGCAGCATTTCAATCCTTCGCTGATAAGATGGAGGGAGAAAAGACGCCATCCCAAAGCTCCGTCCAGCAGCACTGAATCCATAGCAGCAGATGAGGGCTACACTAGCTGAAGGCGAGTGATAATTTGAATGCGGAGTAAAAACTAGGCAAAATAAGATGGGAAAAGAGGAAAACAGAAGGAAAGTTGATGGTTTCATGGTTAAAGGTAGTTACTGTATTTTGTCGTGTATAATGTGCATTTTTTTGCCCAAATTTTTGAGGGAGAAATAAGGATGTGCATTATGCATGAGTAGTACGAATTCTGTATCAGTAGTAATGTTTTTAATTCTTTTACTTATGCTTATGTGTTAAAAGGGTAACTCTAGAGAGCAATAACAATACTCGTATGCAAAATAACACCCTGGAATAAAATAATCAGTTTTGTCTCTAAATATAAATAAATTAAAAATTGAGTTAAAAAATTAAAGCGAAAGATTTTTTTCCTGAAAGTTTGGGCCAAAAATGTGGGTGTGTGTTATACACGGCAACATACGGTGAGTTGGTGATATGGGCCTGCATTAGATGGGAAAGGCGATGGGTTCCCGGGGAGAGCCTTTGAGTCCTTCAGCGAGGGAAGCAGGGAATGAGCTCGAAGCTGAACGCTGGAGCAGAGTTGATGACGTCGGCCAAGGGGTTCACAGTCAAGTCTGAGAGAGGCTGCGGGGGGCAGAGTGTGAGGCCCTCTGTAGACTCTGATGAGTGATCACGGTCTGGTCATGGATGTCAGCTGTTAATCTTAGGAAGGTCATGGGACGTTGCGAGAGGTAGATGTGCCTTTTATTACTGCAAAAGCAGTGACAGGCTGTAGGTGACCATGGGAAGCAGCTAGGAAGGAAGCCAGAGAAAGGGCTTCTTACTGAGGCTCCTGCAGATGGACTCAGGGACACCCGCCCCGGCAGAGCAACCGTGGGCAGAATTCTTTCAAG
>PVJD01011824.1:0-43644 GCA_004026545.1 Mormoops blainvillei | reverse complement strand
GAGAGAGAGAGGGAGAGGGAGAGGGAGAGGGAGAGGGAGAGGGAGAGAGATTAAGCCCCATTCATCAACCAGGAACTAAAATGACCAAATGTTAGGACCACGTTCATGTTTTATTGGTCTACATTCCATGGCAGACATTAATCTTCCCCGTTAGACATGTGTAATGTTCTATGTATTTCTGCATTTTCTCCCTGCCTTGATCCTCTGCAGTTTCCTTTCTTTATTTCTTAAAATGAATCCATTTTCTTGCAGATTCTAGATGTAGTTAGCAGATTTTCTGATGCAGATAGAAAATTTTCCTTTGGCTCTGCATCTCAAGAGCTTTTGTGGTCACAGTCATGTAAAATGTAAAACTCTTCAAAGTCTGCAGTAAAGGAGTTATGCAGGACTTGAATAATATAGGCTGAATCGTATGTAGGGAAAGTAGCTTATTCCCTTAAATTTTCCAGTCTGATGCTCCTGAAATGGGCACACTTTTGGGCCCAGCAGTTGTTTGTGTGGAGAAAGAGTTACCTGTGCTCCCAGAAATGTGCCTAGGATATGTTTCCCATGACATTTGCGGGAATTCTTGGCCCCGAGGTAGGAAATATTAGGGATGAGGACACCCTTAAGGTCCCGCAGATGATAAGAGGCATGGTCAGAATTTGAACTACAAAGCCAGTGTTCCTTTCACCTCCTCATGGCTTTTCAAACGCTGCTAAACAGTGTCTTGTCCAGAGACATTATTAATGGTTAAGATCACTGCAGTGCCGTTTTGTCGAAATAGATACACTGAGTTATTATAAATAATTGTGGATTCCAAATGTGTGTCTCTGAATCAGAAGGCTCGTCCTTTGAAATAATGTACTTTCTGGATTTGAACCTCCTCATTTTGCTGTTTTCGCAGTGATCTGGGATGTTGTATTGATAGCGTTGAAAGATCTGGCTGCCTGTTTTGTTTTAATTCTAAATTTTTACAGTGTTATATCTTAGGAAGAAAGAAGGCTAGCTTGCATGCCTTGTGGTGTAACTCCATTGAGTGTATGTCAAAACAGTTATGGGTATTGCAATGAGGAAGTCGTACAATGAAAATCATTAGAGTGGAATCTTACAAATAATTTAGTTCGAGGGGGAATTAAGAGGAATTATCATTTTTGACATTATTTGATGATGTCATGCGTTAATGTTCTAAAAAGTGTAATTTTGTTTTAAAGTAGGAAACAAAAACAACATTAATTTAATTTTTACACTTTAAATGGGTTAAGTAAGTGGGTGAATGTTAGGGTTATGTGGAGTATATCTCAACGTGTTTGAAAAGCCTACACTTAATTTCCTAGTTATTCTGATTTTTTGTTTTTTAAAAAATTTTTATTCCCTTTTTTTGCCTTACCATTTAACCCCCTTACACCTCCCACCCCCATGCCTTTCTAATGCAGAAACTTTTCTTTCCCTCTGTCAACAAAGTTCTCTCTCTTTATTGTGAAGCATTGAGTAGCTAACTCTTCCTGTCTTTGGATGCTGCTCTGTCCTATAACTCGTTTTAAAACATTATTTTCATCAAAATCCCCCAGTGGAACCTAAGTTGCTTTCCATTTCTAGCCCAGTGTTTATTTTAATAGGTGACTGTTTTCCCAGAGCTGGGGGAAGTGTCTGGGCCTCATCCTCCTCTTTCTACTAGTAAATACATTGTAATTGTTGGCCTGGCGATATGACTTCTTTACGTAGAGGCAAAAGCCCATGAGAAATGTGAGCATAGCAAATTGGTGGGCTCCGCTGATAATCTGGTTTCTGCCGATGGTCCTGTGGTTTGGAGAGGGCTTCCCCCCATTTCTTTTGTTGGTTAATATGAAATAATAACTTCTAAAAGTATCTTTCCAGGGACAAACGAATATTCTTTGGGAAATTTTACAAAGTTTCAGCCTCTTAAGAGGGTTTACCCACTGGTGCCGTGAGGCTACCATGAGGGCCTCTGCTGGGTGATGAAGGGGACACAGTACCTGCCTACGGGTAGCACCTGTGTTGTATTTGTAACGAGCCACACTATGGTGACCGTGCTTAGTGAACTAACATTCAGCATATATACTCTTTGTTAATAGGAATGTACTTGTGTGTTTATGGTGAAAATAGGATGGTATATTTTATTTAATTTAGTTATTTTTTAAACATTTTATTTATTTTTAGAGAGAGAGGAAGGGAGAGGAGAGGGAGAGAAAGATCAATGTGTAGTTGCTTCTCACGCGCCCCCCACTGGGGACCTGGCCCGCAACCCAGGCATGCGCCCTGACTGGGAATCAAACCAGTGACCCTTTGGTTCACAGGCCGGCACTTAATCCATTGAGCCACACTAGCCAGGGTTAGGATGGAATATTCTAAACTGGTACTGTTCTGTATTTTCTGGGACATACAGTACTATGTACAGATAAATTGGAATTTTTGTAATTCTCTTTTGAGAGCACCCCTAAACTTACTACTGACTTCCTCGTCTCTCTCTTCCCTGTCTCTGTGATTGGAATCTGATTGAGGGACCACATAATGAATCTCTGATAAATAAAGAAGTCACTAAAAGTGTGGGGTAAGAGATATAAAAATATGGCAGAATCAGTCTTACACCTTGTTAATGGCTGGCATGTTAAAGGCCCCTTCTACCATGAAAATGTGATTTAGCCATTCTTTGGTTCATAAAAGCTTTAGTAAGTTGAAATGTAAACTTCTTTGTGTGACATTCAAGGTTCTTCACAGTTTGTCTTCTACTTAAAATACTTGCCCAGTTTTATTTTTCACTACTCCTTGCTACATCCACTACTTTACAGCTACTTGAAGATCTCAGAATATTTTTTTTATATTCCTTGTCTGTTTATCTGCTATTTTCTCTGCCTGGAATATTCTGCCCTTTCACCTGGGTGAATGTCTCTTTATTCTTGAAGTCACAGCTAAATATTGGGTTGGCCAAAAAGTTCGTTTGTTTTTTTCATAAGATGGCGCTACTAGCGCTTAGTTGTCTTTAACTTCATTTGAAACAATTTTGTTAGATTGTACTGTGACAGCTGTCATATCAGCGCGCATTTAAAAAAAAACTTGTTAAAAGTGATACATTTTGATGGCGTAGGGGAAATCTTTGATGTAGGGGAAATCAAACTTCATCCGGGACTTTGTTCTTGTCATTTTAAAATACTCAGTTCTACCAAAAAATATCTTTAAATTAGCCTTTCTACTTTAGTCTGTTCTTTTAAGATGCGCTGTTTAGATGTGAAATGTAGTGATTGTTAAAAGCTATAAGGACTGCTTTCCTAGTGAACTTTAGGGAGTACAGAAGCACCTGTCTTTCTCGACTGGATGAATTATCAGCATCAATACATATAAGCTCAAGACTAGCCCTGGCTGGTGTGGCTCAGTGGATTGAGTACCGGCCTGTGAACCCAAGGGTCACTGGTTCGATTCCCAGTCAGGGCACATGCCTGGGTTGTGGACCAGGCCCCCGGTAGGGGGTGCGTGAGAGGCAGCCACACATTGATGTTTCCCTCTCTCACTTTCTCCCTCCTTTCCTCTCTCCCTAAAAATAAATAAATAAAATCTTAAAAAAAAAAAAAAAGAAACAAAAAGACTGATTGGATTGTATTGGACCAGAATAGAAAATGCCAGTTGAATTAGAGAAAGTTTTCTTGTCAATATTGGTCCATAGGAGTGTGATTAGAGGCTCTTAAAAGCCAGGAGAGGGAGTTGCTCTCAAATTAATGACACTTATTTGTTTTTGGAGAGAAAGATACTCACTGTGAATGAACATTTTATGTACTTTGTCATAGTCCTTCCATGTGTGGGGTATGTGTGTGTGTGTGTGCACATGTGTATATGCTTTGAAGTGTACCAATCATATTGGCTGCATATTACTACTTTATATCACACTTACATGCATTTCTTGGCCACCATTATATGTGATGTAATTGCGATTTAACAGGTTAGAATGCGAACTTCAGGTTGCGGCATTTTGGTTCCTTTCTCTGGAAGATTTTAGCGGACCTAGAAGCTAGCCAGGAACGGAATATTCAGTCTCCGAAGACTGCTACAAAAATGTTTCCGCACCCAGGCAGCCATATCTGATTGCCCCACCTCCTTAGGTCTCTGTGGAGGCATAGCAGCAGCCTATGTCCTGATGATTTGAAGGCTTTAAGCGCTCTGATGTTTTTTTTTTTTTTAATTTACACAAATGACCCATTAGAGTAGGAGAAATGGTGGGGAGGTTATAAAGATTTCCCTCTGTCTCTTTTTTTGGCCCAGAAGTCTCTTGCTCCGTTCTTTCAAAGGCTGTCTTTTGCAGAGTCTCTGCCAAGGAGAACTAGAAATTTTCCCTTGGGAATCAGAGAAGGGCCCAGTACTCAGTAAATCTGAAGAAGACAAGCTTTTCAGATGTTAATAAGTCTAAGCAGAACCCTGGACGCTGTGCAGCCCGGGGGCAGATTACAGACCCAAGCAGCGTAACCTTTCCCTGGCCTGGAGCCGGGCGCTTATTATTGGTGATAACTTTAAGGAAGGATCACAGAGGGAGAATCCCCCCGGAGGGCATCGCTGTGGACTTGGAATTCAGTACTGCTTCCAAAAGTCACAGCAAGCAAAAGAAAGCACTGGCAGCACCAGGCGCCTTGGGTGCCAGGTTTTCACTTTTTCTTTGGCTTTTTCTCTGTGGCCCTAATCCCAGCTGCCAATTGCAGCCACAAACATTATGTAGGAAACTTGGTAAAAAGAACTCTCTGGTTGGAAGGAGCACAGGAGACACAGGGCAAAGCCAACTACCTATTATTATTAATGTAAATTTAAAAGTATAGAGAGACACGTAATAAACATCCTTGTACCTGCCCCCCCCATGAATATTTTGTCATTTGCTTCATTGCTCACTTTCTATAATTAAAACATTAGAGGGAGTGAAGTCTGCTTTTACCCCTCTTTTCAGTCCTCAACAGAGCCAACTGCTATCCTACATGTGTCTCTGTGTGGCTTTTTTAAGTTTCTGTTCTAGGTATTATATTTCTAAATATACAAGGGCCGGCAGAAGTAAAGCCTGCTTGGGTGTGGTTGGTAGGGTAATAATACGGGTGTAATCATTTATAGGTTTAATTTGAGCATTTTACCTAAAATGTCATATGGTGTGCTTGAATGTGATATTGTCATGTTACAGATCAAAGACTATAAGATCAAGACTGGCCCTGGCTGGTGTGGCTCAGTGGATTGAGTGCCGGCCTGTGAGCCCAAGGGTCATTATGATTTTGTAATAAAAGAGGGGTGTTATTTGTGTCGGTACCTGTATTTATATATTTGCATATATAGTATATTTGAATATCTACTCACATACTTTCTTACTGTCTATTGGTGCTGACGTTTTACTATTTCTAGTGAAGTATAGTTTCTTTGGCTCTTTTACATTCCTTTCCCGTTTTCCATTTAAGACATACCATGGACTAAATATTTTCTCTATATACATTGAGAACTACACCAGATGGTGTTGTAAGTTTTGCTGCAACTGTCAAAAGTAATTTAGAAAACGTAGAGAAGTAAATCTATTGTATTTAACCGTATTTTTGCTATCACTGCTATTCTTTCTTCATATTAAACGATTTCTTCTTTTAGCATTTCCTTTCTCTTTACAGAACTTCCTTTACTCTTTTTAAAAAAAAAAGATATTATTTATTTTTAGAGAGAGGGGAAGAGAGGGAGAAGAGAAACATCAATGTGAGAGAGAAATATTGGTTGATTGCCTCTCGCACGTCTCCACCAGGCGCTGGCCCGCAACCCAGGCATGTGCCCTGACCGGGAATCGAACCTGCAACCCTTTGGTTCACAGGCCAGCACTCAATCCACTGAGCCACGCCAGCCAGGGAAAAATTTTGATTTTTGAAGGCTGTCGTATTCCATTTGTCTTGAGACATTTACAAACTATTTTTGCAATGACTATCCCTTGTAATGTGTGATCACCCAAGAGTGTTCATTTAGCAGCTTTTAGCTCATGTTTTGACAGAGATTTCCTTGAGTTTCAGGAGATCAAAGAAGCAAACAAATGAACAAACAAAAAGCATATAAGAAAAAAAAAAGACAGACCAGCTTCCTTTCCTAGTCCTTGCAGATTGGCCTTGTGCTGGGTTCCGCCCCCATTTAGTTAGCCTTCCTCTGAGCTCAAGGGACAGCCAGACGTACGAGGTTCTTCCCAGCTCTTTTCTGAGCAGCATCTTGCCTTGGCTTGTACTTTCTAAATTTTTCCCATGTAAATGCCTGCTCTTAAATGTCATAATTTCCCAGTCTCACCCTAGCTTCAAATATGGCCCTTAGATTGTATATTTATTGTATGTCTCCAGTGATTATCTTTTGCCCCAGTAATCTGTGGCTTTTATGGGCTGAATTGTGTCCCTGAAAATTAATATGTTGAAGTCTTAACCCCCAGAACTTCATGTTGTGACTCTGTTTGGAGTTGGGGCCTTAGAAGTAGTAATTATGGTAAATGAGGTCATAGGGGTGTGCCCAAATCCAATATGACTGGTTTTCTATAAGAACCATAGATAAGAGCAGCACAGACACACAACTCGCAGAAGCAAGACCGAGTGAAGACAGGAGAAAGACGACCACCACCTGTAAGCCAAAGAGAGAGACCTTAGAAGAAGCCAGTCCTGCTGACACCTTAATATCAGACTTATAGTGTCCAGAATTGTGATAAAATAAATCCTTTGTTGTTTAAGTCCCCCAGTTTATGCCACGTTGTCATGGTAGCCCTTAGCCAACTAATCTAGTAGGTTTGTAGACACCTTGTATCTCTTATGAGCAGTGCCCACTGCGTTCCCTGCCTGCCATCCTGTGTGAAACTGAGATGACCACCTTGGATCAGTCCTTTAGGGATCTCCCAGACAGGTCAGAACAGGTAGAAACATGTTATTACACAGTAATTTGCAAATGAAGTCGGCTCTGCTTCCTCTGGTTTGAGGTGGGGAATCGGGAAATAGGCTGCCACTTGCTTAAAACCAAGGCTGCCACCCCATGGGGGCAGCAGGCCTTTTACTGTTTTTCAGAGCTCCCACAACGTTGGTTTCCAATAGGGTCTGGGGTGTTTGTTTTTTTTAATGTAGATATATTTCCAAGACATGTTGCAGACCTAAATAAGTTAGACATAAAAGTATATTCTGTATGATGCCGTAGAAAAGTATAGTGATAAAAAGAGAGTTGGCATTTATATAATATTTGTGAATGAATGAATGAATGAATCCTCTTTATATTCTACTTCATTCCCAGAGTTTCAGTTGCATAAAAAGCATTATCTAACTTTACTATAAAATAAGTAAGGAAAAGGTGATGGAGAGAGAACCCTCAAAGGCAGTATGAAAAATTTTGCGATAGTGGGTTGTTAGAGATAAGGAAGTATTGGGGAAGATAAAATGATTAGTTTACATGGTTTGGGATGGTACAGTGATTTTATGATAAGAAAATAAATGTCTAATACATGACAAGCACCTCTAGGTTATCTGTTGATTCTTTGGAGTCCAGAAGTCCCCCAAATCATTTATGTAACATATTTGAGTCTTTCCTGCCACTTCCCTCCGTACAGAGTTGTCTGCATTGTCGCATATTTTTGTTTGGATAGTTTGGAAGAATAAATGTGAGAGTGTTTGTAGAAAGACCTGCATAAACTTTTTCAAGCTCCATGAATATGTAAGGTAGTGTTTTGGAGGCCAGAAGTCTGCAGAAGAGAAGTGGTTCTATACCTGGAACTAATATAATAATGTATGTCAACTGTGTTCAGAACATTAAAAATATTTTAAAAAAGAAATGGTGCAAATAACAAAAAAGGGAATGAGTGTAACTCCATCTTGACTCCGTGCCTTTATGTACAAAAATACTATAAATGTTGAAAATCATATTATTCGTGGTTTATGAAATGTTCAGATAATTCTCAAAGAGAAATGAGTAACTATCCCTGTTTTCCTCAGGTAACATTTAAGAAACCCTGGTATGTGTGAAAGGACAATATAATGAGTGTTGTTATTCAGTTTCCCTGAGTGAAACAGAGCACATGGGGAATTCTGGGCTTGCCCTTCTCTGCTCCTGGCCAAGTAGGCCAGAGAAAAGCAATTGTTTTCCAGACACGGGGCCAGTTTTGTGTTCTGTCTGCCGATGAAATGTGGAGGACAGGGTATGCACGTTCCTTTCACTTTTACGTGGCCCAGATTGGAAGTGGAAAATACGATTCTGAATTGTGGACATTTGACAAGGCATGGTAACCTGGTCTGCAGTCTCTAATCCCTGTAAAACCTTTTTTATCATCATCATCATCACCACCATCATCATCATCCCCATCATCACGGTCATCAATGATGTGTTCAAAGGGTCAGGACTCCTTTAAGTACTGAAAATAAGGACTCTGGAAAGGGGCCATAGACAAGATGGAAATAAAATTCTTGGCAGGTTAATCCGTTCTGGACCAGTGCCGGAACACATTTTGTTGTGCTTAATTGTGATAGCTTAACTGCAAGAGCTTCATATTGAAAGGAATAGATGCTGTTGTTTTTCCTGTCTCACATTCTGTTAGCCCGAGAGCAGAAACGTCAGTAAGCCTGTGTTGTGTATCTGGTAGATGTGAAGGAGGCAGATGATGAAACTTGGGAGCGAAAGAAGAAAGAACAGAGAACCAAAAATAACCAGCAAGCTTGAGTTTTTTTAGAAGATGCTCTAATCAGTTACTTTGGTTGGTGCGAGCAGTGCTCCTCAAACCTTAAAGAGCATAATAATCCCCTGGGGATGGTCTAAAACTACGCTGTGAATCGACTGGCCTGGGAATGTGCATTCCCATCAAGCTCCCAGCTGCCGCTGAGACGGTTGTCCTGAGCAACTGGGGAGAGTTCAGCCAGACCTTTTGGTGCAGGTTATAGTTGAAAAATTTGAATAAAGATCATTTATCAAAAAGGTAGCTCTTTGTGATTTTCTTTTATACCATCATTACACTTGTATATAATGAAATTCTAAGTCATTTGCTAAAACTAAAAACATATGTGCGGCCATACCAATTTAACTTGTGAGCAAGTCAGATTGGATCCCGTTGGATTGTACGCTAACCCGGGCTGTCACCTGGTTAGTGTATAAAAAGTCCAGACGTTGCCTCCGTTGTCAAGGAAAGGACCCTTGAGAGGCAGGCAGACCACCTGACTTCTAGTTGCAGCCGTTTCGGCTAGCTCTGAGACCTGGAGCTAATTTTTTCTTTCTCAAATGACTGTCAGTATTTATTTGGTGAGAGGTGGGAAAGCTTCTACTCCGTTGTCCATTAGAATTCGGTAAATGGTAAGGAGACTCTCTTAGGAGCACAACTAAGTAGGTTTAGGTCTTACAGGCTTTGGGTAGAATGGGTCAGAGAGGACAGGGATTGAAAATAAAACATGTCCCGTAACTGAAAAGGACTTCACTAAGCTGCCCTCCTTCCTCTAGTGTGTGGTTTTGGTTGCTCAGATCCTCTAAGACAGAGTGATCTTTTGTTTATCATCACTCCCTGCAAGTTGCTACCTGCTGGAAGCGTTTTCCTCAACTTTTCTCCTACGTGCCCTTACAGAGATGAGGCCTGTCAGTCAAAGGACAGCCATGTTGACCATTTACCCTGTTTCCTTTCCTTTGCAGATTATTCCTCAGCCGTGCAGAAGTTTTCCCAGACGCTGCAGTCCTTTCAGTTTGATTTCATTGGAGACACTCTGACTGATGACGAGATTAACATTGGTAAGTTTTCAGCGGCAGTGAGGCCTTGTGCCTATCACGGGAGGTCTGAGGCCATGCATCCTCCTTGGTCTGTGGATGGACAGTACCTGGGCAGCCTTGTCTCCTGTGGGCAAGTGCCAAGCTCCCGGGAGGCTGCGTAAGAAGGATAAAGACATACTTTGTCCCAGTCCCATGTCTCCCTCACCAAGAGCAATCACAAGATAGCCCTTAAATCTCCACGGAGGCCTTTTACTCAGTCATTATGTAGGGGAATTTTCCTTTAAAGAATTCGATACGTGAAAAAATACATTTTTGTAATGGATGAATTAAAGAGCTTTTTGTTTATATTCCAAAATGAGTCAGAGGAATATTCTTCAAAGAAACAAACTCCTTAGAAAGTTTAAAATTAGCATGTATAGATACACAGCTCTTGAGGCAACAGGAGACTTGGCATCTCCCTCGGGAAATGAATGTAACAGCTCGCACTATGAGCTGTGTGATCGTGCATTAGATGATTCCTCTCTACAAGCCTTCGTCTTGTGTTCTGTAAAATGTGATTAATATCTATCTCTCAAGGATGATACAAAGACGAAATGGAGAAGTGGAAGGAAAAAGAACTTTGTGTTAGTTGTTAATGAAGTTTTAAGGTAGTGTCAGCAAACTATGGCCCTTGGGCCAAATCTTGCCCTCTACCTTTTTTTCCTAAATAAAGCTTTGTTTTAACAAAGTAACACTTAATTCATTTAAGCATTGTCTGTGGGTGCTTCTACAGTACAACAGTAACATTGAATAGTAGTGGCAGAGAGAGGATGGCTTTCAAAACCTAACATATTTGTCCTCTGGCCATCTAAAGAAAAGTTTGGTGACCGCTGAGTTAAAGAGTTAGTGTAAACCATTTGTTAGATTAAAACATTGAACCACAGCCCCTGGCTGTTGTGGCTCAGTGAATTGAGTACTGACCTGTGAACCAAAGGGTCACTGGTTCGATTCCCAGTCAGGGCACATGCCTGGGTTGCGGGCCAGGTCCCCAGTAGGGGACACGTGAGAAGCAACCACACATTGATGTTTCTCTCCCTCTCTTTTTCCCTCCCTTCCCCTCTCTAAAAATAAATAAATAAAACCTTTAAAAATATGGAACCACAAAACTATTGTGAATAATCTCATGTCACTGAAACAAGTTAGTAATAATTACATTTATGAACCCCAGAAATAAACTATGACAATGTATTATCATTACTATTTTAAAAATTAATTTTCAATTACAGTTGACATACAATATTATATTAGTTTAAGGTGTACAATATAGTGAGTAGACATTCATATACCTTACAAAGTGACCACCTGTAAATCATGTACCCATCTGACACCCGACATAGTTGCTACAATATTACTGACCATGTTCCCTCTGCTGTGATTTAAATCACTGTGACTTTTTTATAAAGGACACTTTGTACTTCTTCATACCTTTCACCTTTTTCACCCATCCCCACAATCCCCCTTACATCTGGTGACCGTCAGTTTAATCTCTCTATGAGTTTGTTTTTGTTTGTTTATTCATTTAATTTGTTTTTTGTTTTTAATTTTTATTGAATTTATTGGGCTTACTTTGGTTAATAAAATTATATAGGTTTCAGGTATACAGTTCTATAATACATCATCTCTATATGGTATTGTGTGTTCACCACCTCAAGTCAAGTCTCCTTCCATCACCATTTATCCCCCCTTTACCCTTTTCTACCTCCTCCCACCTCCTTTCCCTCTGATAATCACCATGCTGTTGTCTGTGTCGGTGAGTTTTTTTCTTTGCTTAATCCCTTCACCTTTCTTCACCAAGGCCCCTAATCCCCCTCCCTCTGACAGCTGTCAGTCTGTTCTCTATTTATGTGTCTGTTTCTATTTTGTTTGTCAGTTTATTTTGTTCATTAGTGTCTACGTACAAGTGAAATTACATGGAGCTTGTCTTTCACCAACTGGCTTATTTCACTGAGCATAATACTCTCCAGGTCCATCCATGCTATCAAAAAAGGCAGGAATTCCTTCTTTCTGCTGCATAGTATTCCATACTATGCAGCAGAACGGTGTGGTGTAAATATACCATACCTTTTTTACTTACACATCTACCGATGGGCACTTGGGCTGCTTCCAAATCTTGCCTGTTGTAAATAACAGTGCAATGAACACAGGGGTGCATATACTCTTTGGAATTAGTGTTTCGGGTTTCTTCAGATAAATACCGAGGAGTGGAGTTGCTGTGTCATAAGACAGATCTATTTTAATTTTTTTGAGGTAACTCCACACTGCTTTCCACAGTGGCTGCACCAGTCTGCATTCCCACCAACAGTGCACTAGGGTTCCCTCTCCTCCACATCCTCGCCAGCACTTGTTGTTTCTTGATTTATTGATTGCCATTCGGGCAGGTGTGAGGGTGATACCTCATTTTGGTTTTAATTTCCATTTCTCTGATAATTAGTGACATAGAGAATCTTTTTGTATGTCCTCTTTGGAGAAGTGTCTATTCAGGTCCTTTGCTCATTTTTTAAGTAGGATTGTTTGTTGTTGTTGTTGTTGTTGTTTTTTTTTTGTGTTGAGTTGTATAAGCTTTTTATCAATTTTGGGTATTAACCCCTTATCAGATATATCATTGCCAAATATGTTCTCCCATTCAGTGGCATGTCTTTTCATTTTTGTTGATGGTTTCCTTTACTGTGCACAAGTTTTTAGTTTGATATAGTCCCATTTGTTTATTTTTTGTTTTGTTTTCATTGCCCAGGGTGATATATAAAAAAAAAAATATTGCTACGAGAAATGTTGAGATTTTATTGCCTATGTTTTCTTCAAGGATTTTTATGGTTTTGAGTCTAACATCTAAGGCTTTAATCCATTTTTTGTGATTATTTCTGTGTATGGTGTAAGAAGTCAGTCTAGTTTCATTTAAAAAATTATTGATTTTTTTTTTGAGAGAGAGACAGACCGATTTGTTGTTTCACTTATTCATGCATTCATTGGGTGATTCTTGTATGTACCCTGACTGGAGATCGAACCCACAACCTTGGTGTATCAGGACAACACTCTATGACAACTGAGTTACTTGAGTTACTCAGCCAGGGCTGGTTTCATTTTTTGGCTCATATCTGTAAATTTTCCTAACACTATTTATTGAATAGACTATGTTTACACATGTTGTACATTCCTGCCTCCTTTGTTATATATTAACTGACCATAAAGGCGTGAGTTTATTTCTGGGCTTTCTGTTCTGTTCCATTGATCTATAAGCCTGTTTTTATACCAGTACCGAAACTGTTTTGATTACTATGACCTTGTATTATATTTTGGTAACAGGTACTGTGATTTCTCCAAATCTGTTCTTTCTTGAGATAACTGTGGCTGTTTGGAGGCGCTTGTGGTTCCATATAAATTTTGGGGATATTCGTTCTACTTCTGTGAAATACTCCATTGGTATTTTGATAGGAATTGCTTTGAATCCGTAGATTGCTTGAGGTCATATGGACATTTTAATGATGGTAATTCTTCCAATTCATGAACACAGTATATGCTTTCACTTACATGTTTCTTCTTCAGTTTCTTTCTTCAGTGTCTTATAATTTTCCAAGCACACGTCTTTTACATCCTTGGTTAAATTTATTCCTCGGTATTTAATCTTATTTTTTTTGAGGCAGTTGTCGGTGGGATTGTTTTCTTAGTTTCCCTTTCTGATAGTTCATTATTGGTATATAAAAATGCAACTGATTTCTGGATATTCTGTATCCTGCTACTTTACTGAATTTGTTTATCAGTTTTAGTAGTTATCTTGGTGGAATCTTCAGGGTTCTGTACATACAGCATTATGACGTCTGAAAATAATGACAGTTTTACTTCTTCCTTTACAATATAGATGCATTTTATTTCTTCTTCTTGTCCCATTGCTGTGGCTAGGACTTCCAGTGCTATGTTGAATAATGGTGGTGAAAGCGGACATCCCTCTCTTGTTCCCGCTTGTAAGGGAAACACTTGTAGTTTTTGCCCATTGAGTGTGATGCTGGCAGTGGGATTGTCATATGTGGCCTTTATTATGTTGAGGTATGTTTCCTCTATCTAACTTTGCTGAGAGTTTTTATCATAACTAGGTGCTGCATTTTATCAAATGCTTTTTCTCATCTGTTGATATGATCATGTGATTTTTTATTCTTCATTTTGTTTATTTGGTTTATCACATTTATTGCTTTGCTGACATTATACCAACCTTATATCCTCAGAACAAATCCCACGGGATCACAGTGTATGATCTTTTTAATGTTCCACTGGATTGGGGTTGCTGATATTTTGTTGAGTATTTTAGCATCTTTGTTCACTAGGCATATTGACCTGTACTTTTCTTTCTTTGCATTGTCTTTCTCTGGTTTGGGAGTTAGGATAATGCTGGCCTCGTAAAGTCAGCCTGGGAATTTTCCCACCTCTTTAATGTTCTGGAATAGTTTGAAAAAGGTAGGTGTTAGTTCTTTGAATGTTTGGTGAAATTCAACTATGAAGCCATCTGTTCCAGGAATTTTGTTTGTTTTTTGATTACTGCTTCAATGTAATTAGTTGTAATTTGTCTATTCAGATTTTCTGATTCTTCCTGATTCATTTTTGGAAGATTGCATGTTTCTAGAAATTTATTCATTTCGTTCAGCTTGTCCAATTTATAGGCATATAGCTGTTTGTAATATTGTCTTATAAACCTTTGTATTTCTTTGGTGTCAGTTGTTATTTCTCCTCTTTTGTTTCTGACTTTATTTATTTGGATTCTCTCTTTTTTTTTCTTGGTGAGTCTGCTTAAAGATTTCTCAGTCTTGTTTGTCTTTTCAAAGAACCAGCTCTTGGGTGCATTGATCTTTTGCTTTTTTTTTTTAGTCTTTATGTTATTTACTTCTGCTCTAGTCTTTATTATTTTCTTCCTTTGACTTACTTTGGGCTTTATTTTGTTGTTCATTTTCTAGTTCCTTTAGGTGTAGGGTTAGACTGTCCATTTGAGATTTTTTTGCTTCTCGAGGCAAGCCTGTATTGCCATGAATTTCTCTCTCAGAAATACCCTCACCGTGTCTTACAGATTTTGGGTTGTTCTGTGTTCATTTTCATTTGTCTCAAGGTAACTTTTGATTTCTTTCTTAATCTCATTGTCGACCCATTCATTGTTTAGTAACAGTTTAGTTAGCTTCCATGTGTTTGTGTATCTTCAATTTTATTCCTGTAATTGATTTCTGCTTTTATACCATTGTGGTTGCAGAAGATGCTTGATGTGATTTCAATCTCCTTGAATTTATTGAGACTTGTTTTGTATCCTGACATGTGGTCTAGCCTATAAAATGTTCCATGTGTACGCAAAAAGAATGTATGAGGTCTGTCCGGAAAAAGTCCAACCACTGTTAATATAACAAGAACGGTTTGCTTGACATTGATGTAACCTGGCAGTTAAGGAGAGTGGACTGGAGTGCACATGTGTGAATAATGACAGCCTCACTATATTAGTCAGTGGGGGCCTTAGATGCCGCTGAGTGAGCATGTGTACTGTGTGGCCATTGCATTCAAAATAAGGGAGTAGAGCAACGAGTCTGCATCAAATTTTGCGTTAAGCTTGAACATTCCTCCTCGGAAACTGTTTGGATGATTCAGAAGGCCGCAACTATGGGCAACTGGTGATTGGCAGCTTCACCATGTGATAATGCACCCGCTCATGCGCCACACCTCGTGCAGAGTTTGATAGTGAAACACCAAATCACCCAGGTGACTCAGCCCCCCTAAAGCCCAGATTTGGGGCCCTGAAACTCCTGGCTCTTCCCAAAACTAAAATCACCTTTGAAAGGGAAGATTTCAGACTATCAATGAGATTTAGGAAACTCTGACGGGGCAGCTGATAGCAATTAGAACTGTGTGAAGTCCCAAGGTGCCTGCTTTGAAAAAGGGACTGAGGCGCCATTGTCCTATGGGCAATGTTTCTTGTATGTTCTTCAGTAAACGTCTTTCTTTTTCATAGTACATGGCTGGATACTTTGTGGACAGACCTCGGTATGTATACCCCTCAGGGATGGACCTTGAGTGGCTTAAGCTAAGTGAAAGAAATCAGAGAAAAACAAATACTGTATGACCTCACTTAAATGTGAAATCTAAATGAACTACCTTCATGGGGAAAGAAGTCAGATTTGTGATTGCTATAGATGGGGGCGGGGCGAGGCAACTGGGTGAAGGTGGTCAAAGGTGCAACGTTCCAGTTATAACTAAGTGCTGGGGATGTTATGTACAACATGATAACTGTCGTTAACACTGCTGTCTAGTTTTTTTGAAAGTTACAAAGAGAATAGTCCCTAAAACTTCTCCTAATAAGGAAAAACATACTTTTGTAAGTGTACGAAGTGATGGATGCTAACTAAACTTATTATGGTAATCATTTCTCAATATGTGTATGTCAAATCGTTACGCCATATACCCTAAACTTATGCAGTGTTGTGTGTCAGTTATGTCAATAAAAGTGGAGAAATAAATCTTTTGGGTAGGGGGATTGGCAGGAAAAAAAAAGAAACATTCTTCAGACACTAAACTCATTCTCCTATTGGCCTTAGATTTGATGCCTTCCTGTAGTGGCCATGTGGACTCAGGATACCGGCTCCTACGTCCTGTTGTACAGATCTCTGCCCACTTGCCCATCAAGTACCATGATTAATTTGATTTATTTTTCTTTTATCCTTCCAGCTGAATCCTTCAAGGAATTTGCTGAATTACTCAGTGAAGTTGAAAATGAAAGGATGATGATGGTAGGTCACTAACACTGGGCCTGGAGCCTGGATCATTGCTGATATTGGGGCGTTTTCCTGTCTTCATGGTTAGATGGATGCTTTGCTGGTTTGGTAGCTGTCTCATGGCTGCCTGGTATGTAAAGATGGTTAGGAAATAGATCTGGTTATTCTATCTCAAGCTGTCTCTCAAGCTCTGAGAGTTTAGCATTGGGTAGAGAGAAATTAGTGTGGAAATTCCGTTCCTATTTCAGTGAGAAAGGACTTCAGAGGACATTAAACTGGACTGTTCAATATGTCCACTGAAATCGTGGTCTTTAGTGATCTTAAGCAAATTATCCATTTATTTATGTTTCTTCTTCCAGAAATAATATGGGCTTTGTTTATATTTTGTATGTGATTGTTTTATTTAAATCTATGTGAAAACGTATTTTCTTACATTTAAGTCTAATGAAAAAATAATAGATTTTAACAGTTACAGCAATTTTAATTTTACAGGAAAATTGAGTGGAAAGTACAGAGACATTTCATATACTTCCTTTCTCCCCCTACCCTACCCTTTCCCACACATAGTTTCCCCTCTTTTAACATCTTTCAAGTGTGGTACATTTGTTCCAATTCATGAGCCAATATTGACACAATATTATTAATTACAGCCCATAGTTTACATTAGGCTTTTTACTCTTCATGTTGAACATTCTATGGGTTTTGACAAATGTGTAACGACATGAATTCACAAATAAAGTATCATACAGAATGTTTTCACAGACCTAAAAAATCCCCTGTTCTCAACCTAGTCATCCCTTCCTCCTCCCCTTACATATAAACCCCTGGCAAACACTGATCTTTTCTTTTATTATGTTTTCCCTTTCCCAGAATATTGTGTGATTGGAATCACACAGCATTTAGCCCTTTCAGATTTGCTTCTTTCACTTAGCAATATGCATTTAAAGATCCTGCATGTCTTTTCTCTCTTCATGGTTTGAGAGCTCATTTCTTTTTTTTTTTTCTTGCTCATTTCCTTTTATCATTGATATATATATTCCATTATACAGATATACCACAGTTTGTTTATTCTTTCACCCATTGAAGAAAATCTTGGTTGCACCCAGTTTTGGAAATTACGACTAGAGCTGCTATAAATGTGTGCAGATTTTTATATTGATGTAAATTTTCAACTCCTTTGGGTAAATTCCAGAGAGTGCAGTTGCTGCACTGGATGGTAAGAGTAAGTCTAGTTTTATAAAAAACTGCCAAACTGTCTTCCAGAGTGAGTGTAACATTTGCATTTCCACCAGCAGTACATGAGCATTCCTGTTGCTTCACATCCTTGCCAGCATTGGATGCTGTCAGTGTTATAGATTTTATCCATTTTAATAGGTATATTGGTGATATCTCACTGCCGTTGTAATTTCCGTTTTCCTGCTGATGTGTGATGTGGAGCATCTTTTTATGTGCTCGGTTGCTATCTGTAGATGATCTTTGGTGAGACGTTGGAACTCTGTAGAGAACAAAGAACTCGGCCATCTCTTTCTCTCGTAAGATGACTTCCTATTGGGAGACAAGTTTTGTTAAGCCCGTTTATTCTGATATCCAGAGTTCTTTCATTTGTAATCACTCTTGCTTTTCAATATTGTGGTACAGACTTCTCAGGATACTGCTTTCATTTCATCTAGGCCTCTAGAGAAGAGGCATTAAAGGCAGGGCTTGCAGGTAGAGCGGATAGAGACTATTAGGCTCCAGTAATGGCTGTACCACCAATTTACCGCATTTTACCGTGTATAACGCGCACCCACGTTTTTGGTCCAAACTTTCAGGAAAAAAATCTTCTGCTTTAATTTTTAATTAATTAATTAATATTTATATCATATTATATTTGTATACTTGTTTTTTTGTATTATAAAGGGTTTTTAGGATTTATTATTGAACATATGGTACAATGAATTTTATTTAACAAATAATTACAAAACACAAGAACAGATACAAGGTATTTAAAAAAAAACAAACAAACAAGGTATTTCAGGCACTACCCATGTATAATGTGCATCCTTATTTTTCCCCCAAAGATTTGGGCAAAAAAGTGTTCATTATACACGGAAAACTATTCTACTTGTTGACTTTAATCACTTATTTCTCTGCGTCACTCTTTCTTTATATGTAGAACGAGGAAAATAATCTCCACCTCCCAAGGTTGTTATAAGTACTCCGAATGATATAAGGAATATGGGAGTGTTTTATTAATAGCAAGAAATACTGATGATATATGTTGTTTCTAGTTATCTTTTGTTGCTCCCAGCATTCTGCTTGTGGAAATTTCACTTGGGAATTTTCTTAGTTCAAGAGATTTGCATCTGTGGATTCTGAGGGACCAATATGGGTAGTTTCCTTGGAGCCTGGTTAGATGACCCACTAGCTAAGCCACACTCTTCACTCTACTAAGTGTTTTTTTCTACCCGAAGAGTTTGTGAACTGCTGCCAATGTTGATCTCAAAGGCATTCACCCCCATTTCATTCAGATACCATTAGAAAACTCAGCTGTACTTCTCTTCAGCCGTAGTTGTTTCTTGATCGCTTTTATTTACCCAATTCCAAAGCTCTAAAATATTGAAGTAGGATTCATCTTTTGAGATGTTGTTTTTCTCACCCTTCTTGCTGGCTCTTTGCCAAAGGACTGACTCATTTTCTTCTGTCTTTAATTATGTCGTGCCCTTTTGTCCCCACAACTCTTCAATCATGTATTGAGTGTTGGCTCCCCATTTCCCATTTAATTTCAGGAATGCTGTGAAGGTTAGGCTCAATGAGGCCTTTCAGAACATGCCAGGAATTCATTGCTTGACTGCACCTCTCCCATTTCCTGGAACTGTGCTAAAAGGACTCCTATACCCAATATGGATAATGTGGGAGGTGTTAATCAGCTTTTTATGCTTTCTATAAGAAGAGTCCGAAAGAAGCTTTAGAAGAACAGGAAGGAAGTTCAAAACCCTTGCATGTGATAATTGCAAATGTTCTAGTCATTCTCAGAAATGAATTTAAATTGTGGAAGGAACTGTGTGGAAGGAATGAAGAGGAACACCCCAGCTGTGATTTCCTCAACAGTTCCCTAGGGGAGGTTGTAGTACTTCAGAAGGTGGCCTTTAAAAACCTCTTTAAAAGTCTGGATGACAGACTTCCTGTGTGATTCAAGATAGGACGCTTGCCTAGATGCCTGTATGACTCTGAAGGGATTTCTTCAGGCGGTGTGCAAGGAAGGGTCTGTCTCTGAGGACTGCCAGGGGTACCCTAAAGAGGCCCATGGTATTTAAAACCGTGTATCCTTGTTAGCTTCTTTTAGTAATTGGTTAACCATCAAGATTCCTAAGCAATTTTGCACTACTAGATTGAGTACCATCTGTATTCCACTAAATGCCTTATCTGGTGTGAACTTGGGCTTCATTTAATAGAAACCTGATTAGATAAACTCACTAATGGGCTTAGAATGTCACTTACTATCTTGTGGATTCCACCCTGAGATAACAGGTAGGAACTTTTCTCCTAGTGGAGCTTTGATTGGGTAAGAGTTTGCCCATTTAATTGAACCTTCACTCATACCTGGACTCAAAACAGGAGGTCCAAAGTGCCTTCAGGACCTGGATAAAATACGTATTAATATCCCAATTTACCATGATTTTTGGTGGTAGTTAAAAATGGCTTCTTAGCTTGGAGAATACAGAACTGGTCAAAATTGACTTTCTACTTTGTCTTCTATTCTTATTACAAAGATCTATCTTGTTTAACTGACACTTTATGTCTCATCTGACGAGGAAACCCGTCGCTCATTTGCCCATCTTGTAATAAATCAAAATCAATGCAGTGGGTCTTAAAATCCAGCCTTTCAGATGTGTTTCCTGAGGTCCTCCAATAAAGTGCCAATAATTCACACCACTGAAGAAACAAACCCCACTTCTTGCCTTGGACAGATGCAAGGTTTACATGAAAACAAAGCTTTGTCTGTCTCTCCCTGCCCGTTGAGGAAGGGGTCCAGTTTGGAGATGATGTTTTTATATTTCCAGAAGTATACCGATGCTAATATTTTAGTACCTGGACAGGCTGTTTCTTTCAGCTTCTAAGCATCTATAATTTGGTAATTGGAAGATCTGGTCTAGTGTCCTTTGTGATGTTTTAATACTCGGCAAATGCTGAAGGAAATGTTCTGGTTTGATGACACACCAGGGCAGGACTGGAAACAGTTTATCCCGGGATTTATCCTGATGCTATTACTGCTAACTCATTTGCCGCCCAGAAGTGGTCTGTGCTTGGTGCAATTGGCCTTTCCATGTATTTTTCATTCCCCTTCTCTACTCCTTACCACACGTACTTGAGGCCTTCTGTGTCCACTTCTGGACACGACTCTGGATATTCATCAATGAAAATCTCTGATCGGAATTACAGAGAAATGCCCCTAATGTTCCTTCCTCCATTTCCTCTGAAAGCGTTTGATTTTAAGAGACCAATATAGGAAGGAAACAATAACAAAACCCAACAAGCCAGCTCACTAGTTAACATTGTGCAGGATGGTGTATTACAGGGAAATGCCCTTGTAACAAGGACTCTTGAATCCGAGTTTTGCTAATCTAAAAGCTGTTTTTTGTGTTCTTTCTTTTCTCTAGGTACACAATGCTAGCGATTTGCTGATCAAACCCCTGGAAACTTTTCGGAAGGAGCAAATAGGCTTCACCAAGGTACATTTTCTCCTCATGCATAAGATACCTGTTTTTACAGCAGTTTAATAGTTGTTTGGCAACCACTTTTCCGTCTTTTAGGGTGAGAAGGGTTTGTCTCTGTAAGAAAATTCATCATCATAAAAAAAGAGAAAATTGATTCGCTTCTGGCTGTGCTTCTAACTAGCTACGTATCTATGGACAAGACACTTCTCCTTTGGGGCTTCAGGTTCTCCATGTGGCAAATGAGGAGCCTGATAATAATAGCTGTTATTTTAAGAGTACTTACTATGCACTGAGCTCTGGGCTAGGTGCTTTACACTCATCGTCCAATCGCAACAATCCTGTGAGGTTCTGGTATAAGCAGCAGGTACCTCTGAAGGACTAGATTTTAGGACCCATTTAAAAATGAGGCCTGAGGTTTAGACAAGGGAAAGAAGAGCATGACCACAGCCATGCAGTTAGTAAGGGGCAGTGGCCAGGGTTTGTTTATTTATTTTCTTTCTTTTTTTGAAGTTATTTTAGCTTTTGTTTTTAAATTTTTAATTGTCGCTCTGGCTAGTGTAGCTCAGTGGATTGAGCGTTGGCCAATGAACCAAAGAGTCTCTGGTTCGATTCCTAGGCAGGGCACATGCCTGGGTTGCGGGCCAGGTCCCCAGTGGCGGGGCGCGTGAGAGGCACCCACACATTGATGTTTCTCTCCCTCTCTTTCTCCCTCCCTTCCCCTCTGTCTAAAAATAAAATAAATAACATCTAAAAATTTTTTAAAAAATGTTTATTCTATCACAGTTGTTCCAGTTCTTTTCCCTTTTTGCCCCTCCGTACAGTCAACTGCTCTCATCCACAGACAGTCCCCTCTCCGTTGTCCATGTCCGTGGGTCATTCATACTTGTTCTTTGACTAGTTCCTTCCCCTTCCTTCCACCATTCCTCCCTACCCCCATCCCCTCCTACACCTATCAGTCTGTTCCATGTTTCCATGTTTCTGGTTCTGTTTTTCTTGTCAGTTTATTTTGTTCAGTAGATTCCAGTTATAAGCAAGGTCATATGGTACTAGTTTTTCACCACCTGGCTTATTTCACTTAGCATAATATTCTCCAGTTCCTTCCATGCTGTCACTGAAGGTAGGAGGTTTTTTCTTTCTTTCCGCTGCAGAGTGTTCCATTGTGAAAATGTACCACAGTTTTTTGATCCACTCATTTACCGATGGGCACTTAGACTGTTTCCAGCACTTGGCAATCGTAAATAGTGTCACTATGAACACAGGGGTGCATAAGTTCTTTTGAATTGGTGACTCGGGATTCTTAAGGTATATTCCCAGCAGTGGAATTGCTGGGTCAAAAGGCAGTTCCATTTTTAATTTTTTGAGGAAATTCCGTAGTGTTTTCCACAGTGGCTGCACCAGTCTGCACTCCCACCAACAGTGCACTAGGGTTCCCTTTTCTCCACATCCTCGTCAGCACTTGTTGTTCGTTGATTTATTAATGATGGCCATTCTGACCGGTGTGAAGTGGTATCTCCTTGTGGTTTTAATTTGCATCTCTCTGATGGCTAGTGATGTTTAACATTCTTTTCATATACTTATGGACCATCTGTTTGTCTGCCTTAGAGAAGTGTCTATTCAGGTCCTTTGCCCATTTTTTAATTGGGTTGTTTGTCTTCCTGGAGTGGAGTCGTGTGAGTTCTTTATATATTTTGGAGATTAAACCCTTGCCCAATGTATTATAGGCAAATATGTTCTCCCTTATCATTGATTCACTTTTCATTTTCATGATGGTTTCTTTAGCTGTGCAGAAACTTTTTAATTTGGTGTAGCCCCTTTTATTTATTTTTTCCTCTATTTCCCTTGCACTAGGAGATATATGGACAAAATAAAGCTACATGGGATGTCTGAAATTTTACTGCCTATGTTTTTCACCAGGACTTATAATATCATGACTTATGTTTAAGTCCTTTATCCATTTTGAATGTACTCTGGTGCATGGTGTAAGTCGGTAGTCGCGTTTCATTTTTTCGCATGCACCAGTCCAGTTCTCCCAATGCCATTTTTGGGAGACTGTGTTTACTCCATTCTATGCTCATGCCCCCTTCGTCAAATATTAATTGACCATAAAGACATGGGTTTATTTCTGGGCTCTCTGTTCTGTTTCATTGGTCCGTGTGCCTGTTCTTAGGCCAGTACCAGACTGTTTTGATTACAGCGGCCTTGTAGTGTAGCTTGATGTCAGGTGTTGGGACCCCTGCTACTTTGTTGTTCTTTGTCAGGGTTGCTGTGGCTATTTGGGGCCTTTTTTGGTTCCATATAAATTTTTGGAATGTTTGTTCTAGATCTGCGAATGATGCCATCGGTGTTTTAATAGGAGTTGCATTGAATTTATTGATCGCTTTGGGCAGTATGGACATTTTAATGTTGTTAATTCTTCCAATCCATGAGCAAGGTATATACTTCCATTTATTTGTATTTTCCTCAATTTCCTTCTTCACTGTTCTATAGTTTTCTGAGTATAGGTCTTTTATATCCTTGGTTAAATTTATTCCTAGGTACTTTATTTTTGTTGTTGCTATAGTAAATGGGATTTTTTTTCTTAGTTTCTCATTCATTGTTGGTGTATAAGAAAGTAATTGATTTCTGAATATTGACTTTGTATCCCACGACTTTGCCAAGTTCACTTACTAGGTTGAGTAGTGTTTTGGTGGAGACTATAGGGTTTTTTACATATACTATCATGTCATCTGTGAATAATGACAGTTTTATTTCCTCCTTTCCAATTTGGATGCCTTTTATTTCTTTTTCTTGTCTAATTGCTGTGGCTCGAACTGCCAGCACTATGTTGAATAAGAGTGGTGAAAGTGAACGCCCTTGTCTTGTTCCTGACCTTAGTGGAAAAGGTTTTAGTTTTTGCCCATTGAGTGTGCTATTGGCTGTAGGTTTCTCATATATGACCTTCATTATGTTCAGGTATGCTCCCTCTACTCCCACTTTGCTGAATGTTTTCATTATAAATGGGTGCTATATTTTATCAAATGTTTTTTCAGGATCTATTGATATGATTATGTGATTTTTGTTTTTGGGTATATTACATTTATTGATTTGTGAATATTGTATCATCCTTGCATCCCTGGAATAAATCCCACTTAATCATGGTGTATGATCTTTTTAATGTATTGCTGGACCTGGATTGTCAGTATTTTGTTGAGGATTTTAGCATCTATGTTCATCAAAAATATTGGCCTGTAATTTTCTTTTTTTGTTGTGTCTTTCCCTGGCTTTGGAATTAGGTTAATACTGACCTTGTAAAATTAGCTTGGGAGCCTTCCCTCGTCTTGAATTCTTTGGAATAGTTTGAGAAGTGTAGGTGTTAATTATTCTTTGAATGTTTGGTAAAATTTGCCTGTGAAGCCATCTGGTCCAGGGCTTTTGTGTGTGGGGAGCTTTTTGATTACTGCTTCAGTTCCACTAGTTGGTTATCAGACTGTTCAGGCATTCTAACTGAGTCATTTCACAAAGATGTAGTGAAATATTCCCATCTGGGTAACCATTGTGATGCCTTGGGCAGTAGCATAATAAAATGCAATAGCTTCTTTTTTTAAAAAAAGGATTTTATTTATTTTTTAGAGAGGGGAAAGGAGGGAGAAAGAGAGGGAGAGAAACATTGATCAGTTGTCCCTCGCACACCCCCATTTGGGGATCTGGCCAGCAACACAGGTATGTGCCCTGACTGGGAATAGAACCAGTGACCTTTCGGTTTGCAGCCCTGCGCTCAACCCACTGAGCCACACCAATCAGGGTGTTTTGTTTTGTTTTGTTTTGTTTTGTTTTTTGTTTTGTTTTTAAACAATGTTAGACAATAGCTTCTAAATGGCTATCAGATGATTGGCTTCCCAAGCATGGAATCATGGGCCAGATGATTTCACAGGTATCATTTCCATCAGAGGGTTCTCCCCACCCAGGGGAAACTGTTTAGGTGCGGCTCCTAACTAACTTCCTAATTTATCCAGAACAGTTTCCCTTGGATCTGTTTTATGTGGTAGATTTTTGGGGCAATATTTCTTTTAAAACAGGAGTCAATTGGTTCAAAAATTTGCAAACCACTTCTTTATGTGAAAACATGATAGTTCTCCCTTTCCAATGTAATTGGATATGTCTTTCAACCTCTGTATGGCAGTTTGCGCATACACACACACACACACAGACACACAATTAGATGACGTTGGTTTTCTTTTAATGTGTAATCAACAATTTTTTCAGACTACTTGCAATTTACTACCATTAAATTTTTCAAAAATGGTGCTTAGATTTTGAATTCTGAAAATTTAAATTATATATAACACACGTACACATATAATTCAATAAAAAATCATACAATAGGATGTGTGAAAAAGCTCATCATTCTCCATCTTTCAGTACTCCTCACAGGCATTTATTGTTAACCATTTTTATTTTTATTATTTTGATGGTTATTTTCATATATTTGAAAAAATATGCTTATATGGCTATTTCTTGATTGGTCAACTTTAGAAATTATTTCTTCATGCTATGAGCATAGGAGCTCATTGCTCATAACTTCCTCTTTCCCTCTTCGGATTTTTGATGATTATAATATCCTTTCAGGTATGCTATTGCTTCCCTCTGTTACTTTAAATAATATACTTAAACTCCTGCATGTTACTCCATCAACTTCAGACTGTAGCTTCGTGAGATGAAGATATTAGCACCTCTCCCTTTCTTTACTACCTTTTAACCCTCACCTCCTGTCAGCCACGTCTTCACTTGTCACTGTTAATGTTGGTGCCGTTACTTTTCTAGCCTGGAACCTTAGTTAACTCTTGTTGGTGGTTATTATTAGGCCCAATTTACAGTGACGAAAGCAAGCGACAAATCCAGGATTTGAACTCAAGTTTCTTGGCTCCGAGTCCATGCACTTTGACATTCCCTATATTGGGTTAATTTGAGTATTTATTTCTGGTGACTAGGACAGGTCAAGGATGATCCCCCTAATTTCTTATCTACTAGGTTTAGAGTTCTTTGCCCATATACTCTAAACTCCTGTTTGCTTAACTCTTTCTATCCCTCTCGCCTCTCAAATGTTTCAACACATGCAAAGTTTGAGAGTCCTCCCCCATGTGTATATTTTAGCCATCACTTAATTAGTAGAACCCTTTCCACCACTACTTCCCTTCTTACCACCGTGCGACCCCCACCAAGGTCAAGGGAGGACAAATAAGTCTCAGTCCATCTCGGTTCATAATGGGTCTTTCATCCTGCAGTGCAGAATGCTGGGCTGTCCACTGGGGACTGCAGAATAAAGACTCAGTCATCCCCCTTAGACACATGACAGGGAGGGCATTTGTACTCTTTGATTCATATTTTTGAGGTCTTGTCAGAATTGCCCACAGTATGATGTTTTCAGTTCTCTTTCAAGGATGCCCTTGCCAGAGAGGAACAGCGGCTGAATCGAGCCTTTGTGTGGTCTCCGGTGGGACCAGGGCCAAACTGTCTAACACATCTGAGGATGTATTTAGCCCACTTTTTGGAGAGTCGGAGCTGTTGTGGAAGCTATGATAGTGTGTTCTCACCCAAGAAGGCATTGGCAGCAAGACGTGGGATTGTCAGTCTTGTTGCTGTTTCTTCTCCGTGAACAGAGATTATAGAAAGACGTTTAGGAAAACGACCTGTTCTGGAGGTAGATGGGGCTAGGAACAGTACAGAAGGTGGGACAAGCCACAGTCCCGATAGGGCAGATGCAGCCCAAGTTATTAGTCTGCCCTGCATTCCAAAGGCCAGCGCGTACCCTGGGAGAGGGGAAAATGCTACAGGAGCTAAGCTATGTGGCGGTCATCCATAAGTGATTTTCAAGCCAGCATCAACTATTTTACAAGCCTTGGAATATTAATTGCTACCTACTAGGTACTTGCTCTGTGTTATCATGGCTAAGCATTATTATCCATATCCCACTGAAGAGAAAATCAAGACTCATAACGGCCAAATAACCTGTTCAGTAACACATACATGATACATAATATCGAGTTACTAACGGAAGCAAGTTTCAACCAGATTTTTGTTACTCCAGAAACTGCACTTTCCGCTGCACTGTCCTCTTAGCCTAGCTTTGTGGGGATGCTATGGAAGGACTGAAGGAAAAGGTGAATAATGCCTATCAACGACTGAGTGGGTGGTAAATACATTGTGATAAATTCGCATTACTTTACAGCCATGAGATGAGTGAACTAGAGTTGCTGTTCACCACAGTATGGGTGAATCTAATCTAACAAATATAGGTGTGGGCAAAAGTAGGTTAATAATAAATAATACAGTAATTAATAAATGAATAATGGCCCTGGTTGGTATGGCTCAGTGGATTGAGCGTCGATCTGCAAACCGAAGGGACAGCAGTTCGATCCCCAGTCAGGGCGTGTGCCTGGATTGTGGGCCAGGTCCCCAGTAGGGGAGCGTGAGAGGCAACCACACACTGATGTTTCTCTTTCCCTCTCCTTCTCCCCCCTTTCCCTCTCTCTAAAAATAAATAAATAAAATCTTTAAAAAAATAAATGAATGATACAAGAAGCAACTTTTGCATACTCAACAACTGTAAACCTACTTTTGCCCGCCATTCTATAAGGTCGAGGGGAAAAGCAGTCATAAAAGCAGTAACCCCTGCTGTATGAGCCATTTCTATAAAATCCAGAAACAGGCAAAACTAAGTGGTGGCGTTTGTAGCCAGGATAGTGGTTACCCCAATGTGAGGGTATTAGTGACAAAAACGGGCCTGAGGGGGCCTTTAAGGGTGTTGTTAATGTTTTGTTTTCTGATTTGAGTGCTGATTACATGAGTGTGTTCAGCTGTGAATATTCCAATTCGCGCAGAGTATTTTTCATAATATCTTATCATTTTTAAAGAATTCAAAAAATACCATGAATATTTCTTCACTGCATGTCTTCCACCGAAGTCCCGGCGTGTATGTACATATGAGGGGGCGGTGGTTGAGGGAAGCGCTATGGGTTCATCCTCCTCATAATCTTCACATATGGACCTTCCTCTCCTGTTATGACTTTCACTCTTTTTCCCCACGTAGGTAATTTCCCTAAGCCATATTTTGTGTCGTTTTACACAGTATAGTTGTTAAACTGTGGACTCTGGACCCGGACCATCTGGGTCTGTACCCCAGCTCGTCAGGTTTCTAGGTGTTGAGCTCAGGCAAGTCGCTTCACCTCTGTGGGTCTGAGTTTCCTTATCAATATCGAGTGAATAATAGTATTTACCTTATACACTTGTGAGGATTGTAAAGTGTTACTTACTATAGAATATTTAGAGCAATGTCTGACACATAGTAAACATTCTGTTTTTGCTATTACTGCTTTTCACATCTATAAAAAAGGAATAATTCTGCATGTATTCTTTTTGTACCTTGTTTTTTTCCCCCACTCAAAATTATATACAGGGGTGGCCAAAAGGAGGTTTGCAGTTGTTCTTACAGAAAATAGTACAATAATTAATAAAAAATAATACAAGAATAAGCTGTGTTTTGCTTACTTACAGCTGCAAACCTACTTTTCCCCACCCCTATATGTGAGATTCATCTGTGTTTATGTACTTAAGTGGAGCTCTTTCATTTTTATTGCTACATTAATAATCCATTGTGAGAATATATCATGATTTTTTTAAGCATTGTCTTGTTGATTGATGAGTCACTTGCTTCCATTTTTAGTGCAATCAGTACTCCTATAAAAGTGTTGTACATGTCTTCCTGTGCACGTTTGAAACTTTATAACCTAGAAAGGGAATGTCTGGGTTGTAGGACATGCACATCTTTATGAGATATATTGCCAGATTTATCTCCAAGTGATTGTAGCCATTGATGTCATCACTGGCGGTACAAAAAAGTTGTCTTTGCGCCACATCCAAGGAAAACATAAGCTGATTCAGGAAGATGCACGAGAACTTGGTTCAGCAAATGTCTGTCTACTCTGCATACAGAAGAAAGCAGTCACTCGCGGAAGACAGATCTGCTCTCATGCAAACACAGGCTAATGTGATCATGTTATTGATCAGATCCTTTTACAAGATAACCTGTCCCTAAAAAATAGAAAAGCGGCTGCATTTAGCTTGGAGAATAGAGGGATAAAAGGGAGTGTCATCCCCATTGTCAACGATATAGAATGGACCATGCCCCGGGAGGAGGTCACGTCTGTTTTCTAGCTGCCCTACCATCCCTTGCTGGAGCAGAAGGGAATTACATCATTTGAACAGAAAGAGAGCAAAAATTCTTTTCTCTAGACTGAAATAAGCTTGTTAACCCTGTTCCTGATAGCAGGTGGCTTCAAAGTCACCTCCGGAGAGGATAGGAGATGAGAGAACTCAACAGCATTTAATTGGATCGTAATTTGTGGATTCTGCTTTTTTTTTAAAAAAGAAATGTCAAATGTTCTATATCTGAGTTGTCCACTAAGTAGCTTCGAGCCACACGGGGCTAGCGCACAATTGAAATGTGTCTAGTGTGACTCAGTAATTGAATTTTAAAGATTATTTAATTCTAGTTGATTAAATTTTAATAGCCACCTGTGGTTAGCGGCTACTGTTTAGGTCTAATAAATTAAAAGAATATTTTGTAGATAGAGTGGGTAAAACAGCTGTGGTACAGTTCCACAATGGAGTACTACTCGGCCATAAAAATGAGAAAAATTTTATTCTTCGAGGTGGTGTGGGTGGACCTGGAGAACAACATTATGCTGAGTGAAATAAGCCAGTCAGAGAAAGACAAGTACCATATGATCTCACTCATATGTGGGATCTAATGAACAAACCGAACTAACAAACAAAATAGGGACAGGCTCATATATAGAGAGCAGGATGACAGCTCTGGGGGAAAGGATGGGAGGGTGGTGGAAGGATTGAGCCAAAAAGAAAAAGAACTAAAAAAAAATTTGTATATGGAGGA
Source organism: Mormoops blainvillei (assembly GCA_004026545.1). Lineage (NCBI taxonomy): Eukaryota > Metazoa > Chordata > Mammalia > Chiroptera > Mormoopidae > Mormoops > Mormoops blainvillei. Next base: position 13,561 of record PVJD01011824.1, on the reverse strand, counting down.
AGGTAAGGGAGCTAACATTAGTTCGGTACTTACTATGCATTGGGGCCTGTACTGACATTTAATTCTCACAGTATCCTGTGAGGAAGATACTACCCATGTTTTATAGATGAAGAAACCAAGGATCAGAGAGGGTAAGGACTTTCTACGGTCACACAGGCTGCAAAAACGGCAGGGCCGTGATTTAACTCAGGTCTGTCTGGTCTCTCTAGTTTCAAAACCTAATCCCTTTGTTCTGTATGGTGTGGGTATAATTTTCTTCCTGCTGCTTGACTCCCACTATAAACCAGAAAAGTATAAAATTAAATGCCTTCTAACACAGGTAATTCCGAATTCTTAACTGTTAATTTGCATTAACAAGTGGGTTTGTTGAAACTCCCATATATTAAAATTTAAGGGCTAAGGAATAATGAGTGGCCAGGAACAAAGTGACAGAATGAGTCAGTTGGGCTTTTTGTTAACTTGTAACCAAAAATCATGCCTAACATTATTATATATCATGTATTAGTCAGGGTTCTCCAGAGAAATGGAACCAGTAGAACCAATAGGTTGTTTGTGTGTGTGTGTGTGTCTGTGCATATGCATGTGTATGTATTTGTATGTGTATATATGTAGAGAGAGATGTATTTTAAGGAACCGGCTCACGTGATTGTATAGGCAGGCGATTCCAAAACCATTAGGGTAGGACAGCAGGTGGGAGACCCAGTGAAGAGCTGATGTTGCAGCTTGAGTTTAGCGCCCAGAAATAGATCCAAGCAAATATAGTCAACTGATCTCTGACAAAGGAGCAGATGACAGTACAATGGAGCAAAGGAAGCCTTTTCAACAAACAGTACTGGAACAACTGGAAATCCACATGCAAAAAGTGAATCCATACGCAAAAAAAGACCTTTCATAGACCTAAATGTGTTGTAAAACGCACAGCTCCGACAGTCCTAGAAGATAACATAGAAGAAAATATGCGTGATCTTGGGGATAGTGAAGACTTTTTAGATTCGATATCAAAGGCACAATCCATGAAAGAGGTAATCGATCAGGTAGACTTCATTAAAATTTTTTAAAAGTGCTCTGCCCCGTGAAAAACAATGTTGAATAAATGAGAAGACAAGCTACGGACTGGGAGAAACATTTGCAAAATGCGTACCTGGTAAAGGAACGTAATCCAAAATATACAAAGAACTGTTTTTTAATTTTATTTTTCAATTACAGTTTAGATTCAGTATTGTTTTGTATTAGTTTCAGGTATACAGCATAGTGGTTAAATGGTCATTTACTTAACAAAGTGATCACCCCTGATATTTTCAGTAACCACCTGTTACCATATATACTTATTACAATTTTATTGACTATATTTCCTATGATGTACTTTACATCCCCCTGACTGTTTTGTAACTACCAATGTGTACTTTTTAATACCTTTATCTTTTTCACCCAGTCCCCCAACTCCCCTCCTCTCTGGCAACCGTCTGTCTGTTCTCTGTATCTATGAGCCTGTTTCAATTTTGTTTTTTCATTTATTTTGTTCTTTAGATTCCACATATAAGTAACATCGATGGTATTTGTCTTTCTCTGACCGACTTACTTCACTTAGCATAATACCCTTTAGGTCCGTCTATACTGTTGCAAACAGTAAGATTTAATTCTTTTTTATGGCCAAGTAACACTCCACTGTATATATGTACCAGAACTTTACAAAGAACTTTATTTTATTGCTCAACAATGAGAAAGCAAACAACTGGATTTCAAAAAAAGTGGGTCAATGAACTTAATAGACACCTCACCAAAGAAAATATACAAATGACAAATAGGCATATGGAAAGGTGTTTTGCATCATATGTTTTTACGGAAGGGCAAAGTAAACCACAATGAGGTACCGCTACACACTTATTAGAGTGGCTGTAATCCAGAACTGACAACACCAACTACCAGGTAAGCACGAGGAGCAGCAGGAACTCTCATTCAGTGGTGATGGGAATGCAAAATGGTAGTCACCTTGGAAGACAGTTTGGCAATTTCTTAGAAAAGTATATATACTCTTAGCACGGGATCCAGCAGTGGCGGTCCTTGGTACTTACCTAAAGGAGTTGAAAACTTATGTCCGCACAAAAACCTCAACCTGGCTGTTTTTAGCAGCTTTCTTCATAATTGCTGAAACTTGGAAGCAACCAGGATGTTCTTTCAATGGAACATAAACTGTGGTCCACCCAGGCAATGCCACATTATTCTGAACTGAAAAGAAAGGAGCTATAAAGCCATGAAGAGACACAGAGGAAACTGAAATGTATATTGCTAAGCGAAAGAAGTCAATCTAATAAGACTACATACTGTACGATTTCAATTATGACATTTCGAAAGAGGTAAAACTATGGAGACAATAAAAAAGATCAGAGGTTGGTAGGGGAAGGGATGAATGGATGGAGTACAGAGCGTTTGGCAGTGAAAATACTCTGTATGGTAACATAATGATGGATACAGTCATTACATTTGTTCAAAACACTAGAATGTAAAACACCAGGAGTGAATCCTAATGTAAAGTATGGACTTCGGATGAGTTTGATGTGTCAATATAGATTAATCGATTGTAGCAAGTGTAGTACTCTGATGGGAGATACTGCTCTCGGGGGAGGCTCTTACTGTGTGGGGGCGGGGTGCATGGGGAAATCTCTACCTTCCATTTAAGTTTGCTATGAACTGCCTTTTGTGCTGGTGGAGTGATTCAGGACTATATTTGAGGAAGTCAAAACTGCTGAGACCAATGCAAAAGCAAATACTCTTTTGTGTTTTTTTTTTCCCCTACCCAGGAAATAGAGAGATTGGCCACATGAAACCTGGCACTGTGTCCTTCATTCTCAGTTCTGAGCAAACTGAATGAAAACTAAAGACATCTTAATCTGTGCCTTCTCTCCCACGTCTAGGAGCGGAAAAAGAAATTTGAAAAGGATGGTGAGAGGTTTTATTCTTTGCTGGATCGGCACTTACATCTGTCTTCCAAAAAGAAAGAGTCTCAGTTACAAGAGGTATGTTCAAAAGCGTGTCCCCACCTTTCATTGCCAGCTATCCCTTGGTAACAACGGCAGCTTCTTACTGCAAGGCTTTCCTCATACCCTGCCTCAGCCGAGAATCATGTTTCATAGTCGCGCTCGCAGTTAAAACCATGGCCTGAGTTCTCAAGCCAGCTCCTCCATTGAGTCACGGTTTGACTGAATAAGATGTTCCTATCTAGGTCTGAGTTCCCCTGTCGGTCAGAGGAGGAGCGGGACTCAGCGATCTCCAGCATCCTTTTCAGTTTGAAGTTTATGATTCCAGAGTCCACACAAGATTTAAGTTTTTGGTCCAGCACTGGGGCTATCGCTTATACGGGACTTGCGTTGATTTCAGTTCATAGAGGTCACTGTTTGTCGAGTGTCTATTACATGCCTGGCTCTATCCTGGATGCAACAGGACTACAGGGACAGTAAGACATACTTCCCTTCTGCCGCTTACCGTGAGGATAAAGATACACATGACTCTTATACAAGTAGAATTTTTTACATACTGTAATATGAATGTGTATGTGGTGTCCTTGTAGGGGTAGGAAAGTATTTGCAGGATAAAAAACACTGGATGTGGAGAACTGCCTTTGTTGAAGAATGTAGCTTTCCAGTGTGAGGTGCTCTTTCAATAATAGGTAAACCGTTTGATGGACAGAAGTGGGGAAGTGGACTCTTCAGGTGGAGGGTAATGGTTCCAAGGATGGAAACCATAGAGTATGTTTGGGAAATAGTCTGACCAGGATTTGCATTACTACTGGAGGGTAATGAAAGCCAAGTTAAGATCAGGCAAGTTGAGGCTGTGTTGTGGAGTAACAGGGGCAGGAGTTTGCGTTGAATTCTGTCGGCTCCGGAAAGATCAGTGAAGGCCTGTGGTTGGGCAAGTGATACGTGTGGAATTTTATTTCAGGAATCTTAAACTGGCTGGGGCTGTAGGATGAATTAGATCAAGGAGAGACTGGAAGCCGGAAAACCAATTTACGGAACTATTACAGTGATCTAGGGGAAAGGGCTGAGTCGGAAGAGTTGCACTGGGGAAGGGAATGTAGGAATTAACTGATTAAGACTTTTTTTCAATGGAGAAATGGATGTATGTGTTGGATAGAAGATTCAGTATCATGGAGATATTACAGATTCAGGTATGAAAGGTAAAACCCAATTGAATATGGTAATAGACATGAGCTGTAAATGCTTTTAGAAAATCATGTTGTCCAAGGTCACATACATTGTGGCAAAGTTGAAGCTCATCTCCAGACACACGATTTAGTGAGCACCCATCCATCATGTGACGTGCTTCCAGGTGATGAACCAAAGAGCCTCAGCGATGAATGGGCTTAGTATTGAGAAGGTATAGGACTATTTCTTTTTCATAAACTGGAACTAAGGTCTATGGTCGTCTACCATTTTCTTTCGCACACTTTTCTTTTCTTCCTTTTTCATCTATTTTGTGCCCACGTTTCCATGCAAAAAAGAATTAACATAACAGTCTGGAGACTTCCAAGCTTTTAAAAGGTCTGATTACAGGAATTGTTCTGGGCTGGTGTCTGGGAACTCAGCTGGTAAGCAGTTCCTACACTGATATAAAAATTTCCTTAAACAGAAGTGACTCAGAGAGCCTCGCCTGCGCCCGTAGAAACAATGTGGTTTATGCTCAACACCTTTTCTTCTCGGAGTCCGGGATTTGGTGCACGTCCGACAAAGGGTGCCTGTGTACATCCCCCAGGAAAACCCAGGAGGGTCCTTAGTCTCTGATGTCCTTCCTTGGTAGACAACATTCCATGGGTTGCCTTAACCCCTTGCTGGAGGCATTGAGTTTGACCTGTGTGACTCCAGCCCCTGGAAGCGTGCACCTGCTTTCCTCTGGACTTTACCCCATGTATCTTTTTCCTTGGATGATTTTGTTTGTGTCCTTTCACTAAAATAAATCTTAGCCCTGAGTATGACTGTATGCTGAGTCCCGCGAGTCGTCCTCGGGAATTACCAAACCTGGGGGTTTGGAACTCTGGACACTTGTCCAAATTTTATTCTTTTCAAGGTGGGTACAATGAAAGCTTCTGGAGTGTTCCAGCAGTTTGATGCTATCTGTAGATCTCTCTGGTGACTTTCCTAATGAGCAAGGATGCAACCTTTGTACTTGTTCAGTCAGAAAAGAGCTGGGGATCCTTGGATCTGCTACATTTTTTTACTAAATATCAAGAGACTTTATTTTTAGAGCAGTTTTAGGTTTAAAACTTCAGTGGTAAGTACCGAGAGTTCCCATGCATACAGTTTCCCCTATTACTTATTTGAATTACATTTATTGGGGTGACATTGGTTAATAAAAATATGCAAGTTTCAAGTGTACAGTTGTATAACACATCATCTGTACATTGCGTTATGTGTTCACCACCCAAACTCAAATCTCCTGTCACTTTATATTTGGCTCCCTTTACTCTTTACTAACCCCCCCAACCCCTTCCCTCTGTTAACTACCATGCTGTTTGTTGTCTGTGTCTATGAGTTTTTGTTTCTCTTGTTTATTTGTTGCTTTCAGTTTTATATCCCTCACATGAGTGAGATCATGTGGTTCTTCAGTTTTTCCATCTGACTACGCTTAGCCTTAGACTGTCAAGGTCAACCCATACTGTCGCAAGTGGGAGCATTTCATCTTTCCTATGGTTGAGTAGTATTCCATTGTATATATGGACCACATCTTCTTTATCCAATCACCTTGTTTCCATGTCTTGGCCACCGTGAATAATACTACAGCAAACATAGGGAAGCATATATCTTTATGAATGAATGTTTTCAAAATTTTCAGGTAGATACCCAGAAGAGAGGTTGCTGGGTTTTATGGTAATGCAGTTCTTAATTCTTTGAGGAACCTCCATACTGTTTCCCACAGTGGCTGTACCAGTTTGCATTCCCACCAGCAGGGAATGAGGGTTCCTTTTTCTCCACGACTTCTCCAACACTCATCATGACCTGTCTTATTGATAATAGCCATTCTAACAGGCGTGAGGTGGTATCTCATTGTACTTTTGATTTGCATTTTCCTGATAGTGGAGTTGAGCATGTTTTCTTCTGTTTTAGTTTTTTATAATTATATTTCATTGATGATGCTATTACAGTTGTCCTGATTTTCCCCCTTTGCCCCCCTCCACCCAGCGCCCTCCACTCCCTCAGGCAACCCCCTACCACTGTTCATGTCCATGGGTTATGTGTGTAAGTTCTTTGTGTACTCCATTTTCTATACTGTACTTGATATCCCCATGGCTGTTCTGTAACTACCTATTTGTATGTCTTAATCTCCTCACCTCTCACCCATTCTCCCGTACCCCTCCCATCTGGCAACCATCTGGTAACTAACTACTTTTCTAAGATTCTCTCTTTATCTTTAACCTTGGCATTTTAATTATAATGTGTCCTGGAGTGGTCCTCCTTGCATCCATCTTTGTTTGGGACTCTCTGTGCTTCTTGGACTTGCATGTCTATTTCCTTCACCAAATTAGAGAAGTTTTCTTTCAATATTTTTTTCAGATAGATTTCCAATTTCTTGCTCTTTCTCTTCTTCTGACACTCCTATGATGTGAATGTTGGGCCTCTTGAAGTTGTCCCAGAGGTTGTTTATACTAGCCTCATTTTTTTTTGGGTCCTTTTTTCTTTTTGTTGTTCTGTGATGCTGTTTTTTGTTTACTTAAGTTCCAAATCATTGATTTAATTCTTGGCTTCATCCACTCTACCATTTTATCCCTGTGAATTGTTCTTTATTTTAATTAGTGAATCTTTCACTTTTGACTAGATGGTTTTTTTTTTTTTAATACTGCTGAGGTCCTCACTAAGTTCCTTGAACATCCTTATAACCAGTGTTTTGAACTCTGCATCGGATAGATTGCTTATCTCCATTTTGTTTAGCTCTTTTTCTGGAGTTTTGATCTGTTGTTTCATTTGGGCCTTGTTTCTTTGTCTCCTCATCTTGGCAGCCTCCCTGTGTTTGTTTCTATGTATTAGGTAGAGCTGCTTTGACTCTGTGTCTTGGTAGCGTGGCCTAATGTAGTGAGTGTCCTGTAGGTTCCAGTGGCACAGCCTCCACTGTCACCCAGGCTGAGTACTCGAGGCGTGCCCTTTGTGTGGGCTGAGTACACCCTCCTCTTGTAGCTGAGCTCTGGTTGCTATTGGCAGGTCAATGGGAGGGATTTACCCACACCAGTCAGCTGCAAGGACTGGCTGTGGTCACTGACCACCAACTTCCAACCACCCCCCTCCCCGTGGAGGATCAGCTGTGCAGGGCCAGGGTGGTGGTGCTCTGACTTGGTCTGTAGCTGTCCACTGGGTGCACTGGCACTGGGGTTTCCCAGATGGTGCAGGCCAAGGGTCAGCCCCCACCTATGATTTTCCCGGGACCACCTGGCCTGAGCTATAAAGCAGTCTGAGACGGCTGCTATTTTTGCTGGGCTTGGAGATTCCCCGGGGAAGCCAAGCTCTGATTCTAATCTGGCTCACTGAAGCCAGCCATTGCTTGTTTGATAGGATTTAGGAAGTTGTGAAGCATGAGCCAAGACCGGCCATTCATATGGAAAAGCAGCTTTGATGGGCCAGTAAGTTGGGTTGGGCAGAGTCTGGGCATCACCAAGGTGGGTCAAACAGTATTACCCAGGTTGATGGAATCTCAGATATGGCACCAGCCTACCAGCTCTGTGGGGGGTGGTTTTAGCAAAGGGACCATGGCCTCTGCTCACCTTGATGCCAGACACTTCAGTTTCTCCCCTTAAGCCACTGGTACCTTCCAAGCTGCTACCCTGGTGCTGGAGCTCAGAGGGAGTGAGTCTGAGTAGGTGAGTCTGTGTGTGGGTTCTTTAAGAAGAACTGCTTGGGGCTCCAGAAGTTTCTTCAACCAACTCAATCTCCACTGGTTTTTGCAGCCAGAATTTATGGGGACTTACCACCCTGTCACTGCAACCCTGGGCTGGAGGGCCTGGTGTGGGACTGGGACTCCTCACTCCTGAGATAACCCTCCCAAATTTTTATCCACCACATGTGGGTGAGGGACCAGCCTGTTCCACATCTCTGCCCCTCCTACCAGTCTGGATGCATGTGATTTCTTTAATTTTGTATTTTCAGACTTCCATTCAACTCGATTTCTGACGGTTCTGAGTGATGGTTGTTCTATATTTTAGTTGTAATTTTGATGTGATGGTGCGAAGAGCTGAGCTTTGTCTGCCTATGCTGCCATGTGGACTGGAAGTCAAGCATCTTTTCATATATCTGTTGGCTATTTGTATGTCTTCATGGGAGAGGCATCTGGTCAGGTCCTGTACCTTTTTCAAAATTGGATTGTTTTGTTGTTGAGTTTTGTGAGTTATTTCTATATTTTGGATATTTACCCCTTATCAGAGGTGTTTTTTTGCAAATACCTTCTCCCATACACTTGGGTGCCTTTTCGTTTTGTTGGAGGTTTGTTTTTTGTTTTTGTTTTTGTTTTGCTGTGTAGAATCTTTTCAGTTTGCTTATATTCCAATGCGTTTATTTTTGCTTTTACTGGCCTTGTCTTTGAAGTCAAATTCATAAAATCCTCTCTAAGATCAAGGCATCTAGGTTTAGTACCTCTGTCCTCTTCTATGTAATTTCTTGTTTCTGGTCCTGTATTTAGGTCTTTATCCATTTTGAGGTAATTGTTGTGTTTGGTGACAGACAGAAAGAATGTACTTTCATTCTTTTGCATATGGTTTTCCAATTTTCCCAGCACCACTTACTGAAGAGGCGAGGCTTTCTTTATTCCAGTGTATGTTTCTGACTCTTTGGTTGAAAATTATATGCCTATATACGAGTATATTTATTTCTAGCTTCTCAAATCTGTTCCATTGGTTTGAGTAACTTTTTTCCCGCCAATACTGTGCTGTTTTGATTATTGTCATTTGGTAGTCTAATTTGAAGTTGGGGAGTGCGATACTTCCGGCTTTGTTCTTTTTTCTCAGGATTGCTTTGGCTATTTGGGGTCTTTGTGGTTCTATATAAATCTGATGATTTTTTGTTCTATTTCTTTAAAAAAGCACTTTTGGAATTTTGTTGGGGATCACATTAAATCTGTATATAGCTTTGGGTAATATGGCCATTTTAACTGTGTTGATTCTTCCAGTCCATGAACTTGAAATGTATTTCCATTTCTTTGTGTCTTCTTCAATTTCTTTTAATAATATCTTGTAGTTTTCAGTGTATAGGTCCTTCACATTCTTTGTTAAGTTTATTCTTAGGTATTTTATTCTTTGTTACAATTGCAATAGGAGTTGGTTTTTGTCATTTCTTTTTCTGAAATTTTATTGTTAGTATGTAGGAACACAACGGTGTTTGTTCATGGATCTTAATTCCTGCAGCTTTATTGTATTTGTTTATTGTTTTTAATATCGATAGGTTTTGATAAGTCTTTAGGGTGTTCTATATAAAATCACGTCATCTGAAAAATACAAGACTTATACTTCTTCATCCCCAATTTCGATGCCTTTCATTACTTTCTCTTGCATGGTATTTCTGGCTCCCCTATTATTAACATTTGCGTTTGGGAGGTACATTTGATACAGTCGATGAGCCAATGTGTTGTATATTCTGTGGGTTTTGACAAATAGATAATGACATGAATCCACCATTACGCTATCATATGGAATAACTTGACGGCCCTTAAAATCCCCTGAGTACAGCCTGTTCATTTCTCTCTCATGCTCCAACCCCAACCCCCTGATAGTCTCTGATCATTTTATTGTGTTCATATTTTTGCCTATTCCAAGATGTCATATAGTTTGAATTATACAGCATGGAGCTTTTCCAGTTGGCTTTTTTCACTTAGCAATATGTATTTGAGATTCCTTTGTGTCTTTTCATGGCTTCATAGCTCACTTCTTTTTTAGCACCAAATAATATAGCATTGTATGGATGTACCACAGTTTCTGTATCCATTCATCTATTGAAGGACGCCTTGGCTTCCTCCAAATTTTGTCAGTTATTAATAAAGCTGCTGTGTAAACATTTGTGTGCAGGTTTTTATGTGCATATCTTTTTGAGTCATTTGCAAAAATAGCAATGGTTAAATTTGCTGAATTTCATGGTAAGAGAATATTTAGTTTTGTAAGAAACTGCAAAAATACCTTTCAAATTGACGATAATTTTTGTTATTCCTACCAGCAATGAATGAGAGTTCTTGCTCCACATCCTTTCCAGCACATTTAGTGTTGTCTGCGTTTTCTTTCTTTTTATAACAACATTTTATTTAATTTATTTTTTAAAATTTTATTTGAACCATTCTAATAGGTATGTGTGTTATCTCATTACTGTTGCAATTTGCATTTACCTAATGATACATAATGCGGAACATCTTTCATGATTGTCATTTGTAGGTCATATTTGTTGAGGAGTCCATTTAAATTTTTTGCCAACTTTTAATCGGTTAATTTTCTTATTGTTGCATTTTAAGAGTAGTTCTTATATTTTAGATATCAGTCCAGTATCCAATATGTATTTTACAAAGATTTTTCTCCCTATCTATGGTTGTCTTTTTGTTCTCTTAATACAATTTTTCACAGAGTAGAAGTTTTTAATTTTAATGAAATACAGCTTATAAAATTTTCCTTTCATGGATCATGCTTTTGGTTTTTTAAAATTTTATTTAAATTTTAAGGATTTAAGTATAGTTCATATACAATATTATGTTAATTATTTTAATCAGGTGTAACAGTATAGTCATTTCCAGTGCCCCACTGTCTCTGCACTTCTCCAATGGGGCCGTCCTGTGGGCAGGCACCACAGCCCATTGGCCAGCTCCAAAGTCTTCAAGAGGGGTAGCACCATGTGAGCACACAGTGGCATCCCCACTATCTCTGCACTTCCTCTGGACATGATAGCCCTGCAGCCGGATAGCACTGTGTTTTGCTGTCTCTGCACTTTCTGCAGGTGGGGAGCCCCACATGCATGTACAGCCCTTTGGGAGAAGCACAATCATGCCATGCCTGCTGGAGCAGTCTCTGGGTAGAGGAGCTCCTTTTATGCAAGCTATAGGCCTCCTGTCTCTGTTGGCTCTAACTCCAGAAGTGGTGGCTAGGGATTTTCTGCAGCGCCCTGCAAGCCATTGGCCATAGAACCTGGATGGAGCTCCCGCCTGGCACCCACGTGCCCAGGAGATGTAGACAATGGTGCTCACCAGTTCCTCTGGTCCTGGGTTGTCCCCTCTGCCTCTGGAGAGCTCTCACAGCTCCTCAACCTTCTTTATGCCCCCCATCCCCACTCTGTTTCTCCCTTATTTATTGTGCAGAAGCTGTTCAGTTAGCTCTCAGTTGTCTTTCAGGAGGAATTGCTTTCAATATAGGGGTGCATTGGATGTGTTTTTTGGGAGGGTACAAGCTCAGCATCCACCTATGCCACCACCTTGGACCCACTAGAGAGTTCTTAAAGTCTGATACTGGCTGCAGCGTCAGCTTCGGCTTCTCCATATTCACAGGTCTATCCAATTTTTGAGACATTGGTTTGCCCTCTGGCTTTGGGTCTAAGAAGACTTGTTGATTTTCACCTCGTTCAGCTTTTTTCTTGTGAGGGATGAGCATGTTAACTTCCAAGCTTCTTACTCGTACGACCAGAAACGGGAAGCCTTGCATCAGTCACATTTTATCTGTGGGCTTCATGTTCCCTCTCTGTAGAATAAAGGGATAAGATCACTGCTCAGTGGCTAAATTCCCCCCTGGCTGTAGCGCTCTGCTGATTCTGTCAGTACTGACTTGCATGACTGACTGTGCCAGTGTGTGACATTCGCTGCCCTTCTTCTACAGGCAGACCTGCAGGTGGACAAGGAGAGGCATATTTTTTTCGAGTCATCTCTTGATTATGTTTATCAAATCCAGGAAGTTCAGGAGTCCAAGAAGTTCAATATTGTGGAGCCGGTAAGTTCCGTCTGTTGATTAATGCCCTAAAAATATTTACCAAATGTTTGGCCAATGTGGAGAACTTGGGTTATAAAATTCGAATCTCAAAGAATGTGATATCAGTGTTTAATAATCAATCTCTCTGTCGTTCCTCCCCCATTTTTTTTCTCTAGCTATGGTTTTTCTTAATTTCTCCTTCTGCTTTTTCCTATCTTCTTTCCCTCTGTAGCTTTCTGTGTCACCCTTCTTTTTACCTTCTTTTCCTTCCTTTTTTTCCTCTCATGAATTCATAAAACCTTTGAAAATACCCATCATATACCAGGCACTGTGCTAGGAACTCATATGTCTTCTATTCAATAACTTCCCATTCTGTCACTTTTACTTCTGTCTTCTTGAATCTTTTCACTTAAATCTCCTTAATTTATTGTAAAATGTGATGTGCATTGTTTGACAACTATGTCGAATTTTAACACCTTACTAAAAATTATAGCGTGTGTGTCCTTATTGCAGAAAAGCAGGAAAAATTATAGGGAAAACAAAACAAACAACAAATTCCCCATGCAGAGATAATCACTGTTAATTTTGTGTGTTTTATTTTCCCGTCTTCTCTGTGTATCTATAGATATGGGAATATTCTCAGTGTATCTAGGCCCTTGTAGATTTACGTGTGTGTTCACCTGTGTGCATAGACAGGCATATATTGCACATGAGTCTGTGTACATCTGTGTTGGTGTGTATCTGTCATTTGTATATGTCTGTATATGTATATGTGCAAACAAGTATTTATTCATTTATCCCATAAACATTTATTGTGCTTCTATTATGTGCCAGGCACCGTGCTAAACACTGGTTATCCTATAGTGAACAAGACAGACTTGGTTTCTGTCTTTGTGAACACTACTCTCTCGTGGGGTAGACAGAAGGGGAGGACAAATGTACATGAGTGCAATAATTGTACGTTGCGATAAGCACTAAAGTGAATAGAAACGGGCAGCTACTTTAGCTCAAGTAGTCAAGAAGGACCTCTGAAAGCGTCATTTCAGATTTCCAGAAAGCGAAGACAAGGCCGTGTGAATAATGAGGAAAGAGCACTCCAGGCACACAGAGACACACTTCATTTAGGAAAGAATGGTCTAATCAAGGAAATCAAGGAATGAAAAAATGAGCCTTTAGGTGCTGGTGAGATATAAGGGAGTGGCAGCAAATGATGTGTGAAAGGAAGGTGTCTGACCTGTAGCCATGGTAAGGGGTTTGGATGTCACTCTAAGGGCAGTGGAAAACCTCTGATGGGTGTTAAACAGGATAAGACAGGAGCTGATTTTGTTGTATGGGGAGTGGCTTGGAAGAGGCCAGCATCGGTAGTGAGGAAACCAGTCAGGAGGCTATTGGAGTGGTCTAGGCAAGAGAACAGGTTGGTTTGGGTTAGGGTAGTGGTAGTAGAAATAGAAAACAATGGTTTAACTAGAGATATGTTTGGAAGCAAAACCTGACAGGAATTACTGGTGGATTGGATTGAGATGTGAGTAAAACAGAAATCAGGTATGATTCTTCACATCGTGGTTTGATTGACTGACTGAGTGGTGGTGTCATTTCCCGAGATGGGAAAGCTTGGGAAAGAAACGGGAAGATCGTGTATACTATTGTGTGTTTGGTAAA